>VUQG01023432.1:0-12500 GCA_015106755.1 Etia nguti
TTTTTTCTAAACACCGTGTCTCTGTGGCTTTTAAACCCCAAAACACGCTGCACCAAAAATTGGTCCACCCCAAGGATCGGGTCCCCCGACACAAACAGAGTAACATAGTGTACGCTGTTAAGTATCAGGAGGATTGCCAGGATTTATACATCGGGGAAACCAAACAACCTCTGGCAAAGTGGATGGCACAACACAGATGAGCTATCTCGTCAGGCCAGGACTCTGCAGTCTATTTACACCTACAGGCCAGTGGACACTCTTTCAATGATGAGGATGTACACATCCTGGACAGGGAGGAACGCTGGTTTGAGCGCGAAGTCAAGGAGGCCATTTACGTGAAAAGGGAAAGACCATCTCTGAATCGAGGAGGGGGCCTAAGGGTACATCTTTCGCCATTTTACAATGCTGTGATTGCAGCCATTCCCCAACTCTCTGTTAATGGTACTCATGGCCATTGATCAATGGCCATTGATCAGTGTTTGTTGATCAATGGTCATGAGAATTTGCATATTAATGTTTAAGGAACTGACCTCCCAGCCCATTGTTCCTTCAGTGGGCTGGTTTCAGTCGTTATGCAAATGTACTGTTTATAAGATTGGGGAAACCTGCAGTCAGCTGAGACTGAAGAAGTCACTTGGATGAGTGACGAAACGTTTCTCCCACAAAACGCTACGTCCAGATGAACAGAATCAACTTTTGTGGGCATCATATAACACTGTATTTATTTAAATACACTTTGAATTCCAGTGTTTAAGTGATTTGATATTCTATATTGGTCTTCACAAGAGAGAGGGTATTGTTTTCTTTTACATGTGTGTAATAAATATGCAGCTGCATGCAGTGGCCACTCTGGACCAGAATGGTGCTGTGTTTGTGTTTTTGTGCTTTCTACCCCCTTTTCATCGCGACTTCTGAGCCACATGAACACCAAAACAAACAATGTCCATGTTTACCAACGGACATAGTTCACATAAATTACAATTACAATCATTATAAGAAAAACTGACCAGGAACTGACTTTAGGAGAGCACGGAGAGATCACTGTCCACTTAACATCGATGGATCCTCTGTGGACGTCAAGAGCACCAAATTCCTTGGTGTCCACCTGGTGGATAACCTCTCCTGGTCCCTCAACACCAGCTCCATAATGAAGAAGGCCCAACAGCATCTCTACTTCCTGTGGAAGCTGAGAAAGGCCCATCTCCCACCACCCATTCTCACCACCTTCTACAGAGGGACTATCAAGAGCATCCTGACCAGCTGCATCACTGTCTGGTATGGTAACTGCACCATATCGGATCGCAATACCCTACAACGGATAGGGAGAGCAGCTAAGAAGATCATTGGAGCCTCTCTTCCCTCCATCACAGACACTTATCGCACACGCTACAGCAGCAAAGCCACCAGCATTGTGAAGGACCCCACACACCCCTCACACACACGCTTCACCCTGCTGCCTTCTGGTAAGCGGTACAGGAGCATTCGGGCCCTCACTGCCAGACTGTAAAAACAGTTTCTTCCCCCAGGCCGTTAGATTCCTGAGCACTAAGTGACTGGATTGACACACACATACCTACATATATGTCACTACCAATAGAAAAGAATAGAATAGAACAGAATAGAATAGGTTATTACCAACATGTACTCGAGGTTTGGGGAGCAGTGTCTGTCTGTAATTGTCCCATTTTTAGACAGAGAGCTGTAAGCCGCTGCAACAGTGTGTGCCATCATCTTTTCTGGCTTATCTAAACTTATCTGCAAATTCGCACACACACACACACACACACACCTTCATACACCAAGTGACTTGTTGGGTCTGCGCTTCCACAGGCCCCGCTGGTTTAGAAACTTATTCCCGTTAACAAAGCAAGATGAACAGCTCAACCAGTTTTTACATGCTAGCAAGAGAAGGATCTCAGAGCAGCCCTTCTGCCCTCAGTGTCAGACCACTTCGAAGAACCAGCTTCCCCTGCAGCCTTTTATTCTGTGACACACAGTTTACACAAACACCCACTGTAAAACCCCCCTATGGTGTCAGGCACTGTATGTGTGTGTATGCATGTGCACGTGAGTTTGTGTGGGTGTATGTGTGTATGTGTGAGAATGGGGGTGCGTTTGTGTGACTTCCTGCAGACAAAAGGGTCATCTCCCCCACTCTGTATATGGCTTAACTCCTGTAACGGTCTCACCATACACAAACACAGGTGAGGCCATAAATGGCAAGAAGTAAAACATACTCACTAAATAACAAACAGAAACAGAACCTTCCCATACGATGTCCCTGTAGTTAAACACTATAGCCTCCCCCACCATTCAACAGGTTGGGGAGGACATTAGAAACAAAGGAATGTCTTTGATCATACAGTTTGAACTAAGACTTACAAATTTAAGTACAATAATGGCAACATTTAACAATTTCAACCTAACATGACTCTTTCGCACATTTCTTTTGCACTGTTGTGTCTTGTGTCTGTATTGTTCTGTTCTCTGTCTGGTGTTGCACTGTCTTTGTTTTGTCTTTTTGCAATTTTTGCACATTGCACTTTATAAAGTCCTCTGTTGATTCTCTGTTATATGTCATATGTAGCACCATGGTCTTGGAGGCACGTTGTCTTGTTTCACTGTGTACTGTATAACTGCTCATGGTTGGAATGACAATAAAGCCACTTGACTTGATTATACGTTTTATTGTGTATATGTTAGAACATTTTCTGTCCGAGCAGCTTTCCAGCTGCCACACCACTTTGCAGCACACACACCACACCTCAGGTCCCCGAACATCTTTTACAAGGGAGACATGATTAGATGATGGAGCTCAGGTGTGTGTCAGCCTCCCCTGACACCACACCCTGAACCCACTACTCCACCCCTTTATCAACCGCCTCAACTCCTTTTTGGTTTTGGGACGCGGACAAGATGTGAAGGGCTCCGAACAAGCCAAATGAAAACATGACGAACTGGTACAAACTGTACGGAGTGGAGAAGGCCGTATTTTCCTTGGACTCTGCAGACAAGAGAATCTGCCAGTATCCAGGGTCATAAAAAAGCGAGCCGTGTCTAGCCAGACCAGGAGCTTGTCGACCTGGGGCATGGGGTAGGCATCAAACTGTGACACCTCATTCACCTTGCGATAGTTCACATAGAACCATATAGACCCTTTCTTCACTACAAGAATTATGGGGCTACACCAAGCGCTGTGCGACTCTTCTATTACTCCCAGCTTTTGCATTTCTGTCAATTCCTTTTACACAATTTGTCTTTTGTGCTCAGGCCACCTGTAGGGCCGTGAGTCGGCACATTAGGCTGCATTTCAAAATGGTGCTCCATGAGATTCATACGGCCAGGGAGGAGAACACATCTGCAAAACACTGTTCCAGTGCAGCAACATCCATTTTCTAGGCCCGTGTGAGATGGTTATCCCAATGGAGGGAGACAGGAATGGTGGAATTTTGTACCTTCGGCCCCAGCTCATCTCTCTCCTTAACGAGGCTCACTAGAGAAGCGGTTTTAGCCTCTCTCCATGCTTTAAGGAGGTTGAGGCGATATAACTGTGTGGCTCCAGCCCTGTCTGACATATCACCTCACAGTCAATGTCCCCCGCCTGCTGTGTTACCACAAATGGTCACTGTCACTTGGCAAGTAACTTTGAACTGGTGAAAATAAGTCTAGCCCCTCTGTTGTACCGGCACTACTGACGTTCCTGGGCCTGAAGCAAATTCTCTCATAAAAACCTCCACAAGTGTGCAGCTTTGCTCTCAGGTCCAGGACATACTGAATCTAATTTTTAACTGAACTTGGACCTTCCTCCCAGTTTCTTTAATTAGGTCCAACACCCCCCGCAGTTTCCTGGCGAACAGTAATTCAAAGGGAGAAAATCCCGTGGAGGCCTGGGGCATCTCCTGCACTGTGAAAAACAGAGGGGCCATCCAGCGATCCCAATTGTGTTCATCCTCGTGAATAAACTTACGAATCATGGACTTTAAAGTCTTATTCACCATCTCGACCAGCGGGTGGAGGATGCTGGTCTAAATAGATTTAATGCCCAAAAATTCATACAGCTCTTTTAGTGTGTGAGACATGAACAATCTCTTTAGGGATTGCCAATGTGCTCAACAGGACCTCCATTAATGGTAAAGGGCACAAAGGCGCTTTTGGTATGTGTTAGGTTTATATTGTTGGATTGTCATTTATGCTTAGAAAAATATAATCATTTATGCTTGGAAGTATATAATTGTTTGTAGATTGATAGAGGTTTGATCCTTAGCAGTCTGTAAAGACTCTGTGTGTCTTCCAGAGCACTCTGGCATACACACACACCCTAAGGTCACGAGAGAGGTCGTACCTTCTCTTTCTGATATATAGTATGGGAGGACACCTACTCTGTATCTGTTTAAGTATAAGTGCCTTTTGTTTAGGTGAACTGCTGGACTCCCTGGCGCTAGCAGGTCTGGGGAGTCTTCACAGGGTCACACTTTGACCCCACACACACACACACAACACCCATATACACACATGCACGCATACCTACACGTACACACAGACGAGGTACTCTTTGTTCACATGTATGCCTGTGTGAGATGTCATATGTTAATGAGACTATGCATATTCATGTAACCACAATAAAGAGCAGTGCTACGGGGGAGCTGACGGAGAGTGACTGGGGTTCGAGCGGCAGGAACAGCGCTCGTCTCAGGCATCTCCCTCGTGCACGAGCAACACAAAGAGCTCTGGTGACTTGCGTCTTGTTTTTGCCATTGTAGTAGAATTGTCTTGGCGTTCCAGCAATAGGTCTGTGCTAGACAAACCTATCAGTATGGCTCGCTGGTTAACCAGCTGACACTCCGGACAGGATGCACACCACTGGTACATATCTGCCCAGATGCCCGACCAATAAAATCGGACCATTATTGGATCCAGAGTTCAGCCATGCGATTGGCTATTGGGTTGTAATGAGCTGACTGGAAAATAATTTTCCATCAGCTTCTAGGCGCTCACTCACACACAGGAGGAGCACACCCAGTTGTTGGTAACTGGGTGTGCTCCTCCTGTGTGTGAGCGTTGCAGCTCACTCGATACAATCTGCCCCTTATCAATACAAAATGCGGAAATGTCAGCACGGCTTTAGGGTGCCGTGCTGACAATGTTGAGCGTAGGGTGTTGTCCCAAGACTGCCCCAGTGGAAAATCCTCCATGGAGTGAGCTACGGGAGCCGGTGGGACCTCCCGGGATGGCCCCACCATCTCCTCCCACTCTCCAGAGCCAGTGTCGGACAACCCCGTGTCACCGCTCCGCAGCGCAGCGGAGATCGCACATGTCCCTACCAGCCATAAACGCACCCCGACACACTATCCCATTAATGTATCAACACCAGGCCAATTTGTTCCCAAATTAGGGGGTGCATCAGGAGTGGCCTACCTCAGCCTACAATCTATGCGTTTCTCCCGATATCTAATTTCCACAGGCACTAAGGGATATTTATGAATGTCCTCATGCACACACTTTCACCTCCACGCACTCTGCCTCCAGCAATGCCCCCGGATGAACCAACCCTGGTAGACAAGGGTCTGCCTACAGCCCAAATCCACCAGAGCCTGGCATGTATCCCCTCGGCATCTTACTGGTACGTGATACATCTCTCCTGAACCAGGGAAACCCCCTGGTAGGACAAGGCATCAGGCTTGACATTTCTGCAACCTGGGTAAAATGAAATGATGTTACGCCGCTCTGTAAACTCCCTTCTATTTGCAGTGGCAGTGCAAGAGTCTTCACGTATTTCCTGGGCTGACTTGCTAATTGACCACACCTCATGAGGCGTAGATAAAGACATACCTGAGGCAGGTTTTTGGAGAGGCACACCAGTCTTTGTCTTAGTGGTACCAACTATTTTAGCTAATTTATTGTGTAATTTAAAAAATACCTCTTCGTGAAATTCAGGTGTTAGTCTACAAATTTATGTTGCGGCTTTTGAGCAGAGTTGTAACAACAGAGAAATTTAAAAAAAAAAACAAAGACCAAGACTGCTGGGGACCATCTACAAACCTGTGATAAAGTTACACAAAATAGGTATGTAAAACCTTCAGAACCTGAGGTACACAGCTGGGGAAAAGTGCACTCTAGAGCACCTGGAACAACATGCTCACACTGAGTCACCATGTTTGTTTCTTACTGACAAGACAGTACAAGATAGATAGATTTGATAGACTTGTTGTAGCTTTGTGTTCATGGCAAATGTTTTGTATAATGTGTCTGTAAAGTGTTCCGAGCCGGCCTGAAGTCACGTGTAAACTTGCTGTTTCAATGTTAGAATCTAACTGGTCTAAAAGACATATAAAGCGAGAGAGCTAATAAGAGTATGGCCAACAAAAATGCTGGCAAGGACAGGAAGTGCAGTAATGTTGAAGGGAGAGTTCCCCTTCCATAATAAGACACTACCATGATGATGTGAATTATTTTCTTTATCTGTTTTATGGGAAAAGAGGTGTATTTGTCATTTGGTTCATTCATTTCAACCTTCTGTTGTTTTATGCCAATAGTGTGGATTAATATTGAAATGTACTGGTGGAAAACAAGCCATATGAGGGAACGGGCAGTTATGGTGAAACTGAGTTACAGAAAAAAGTGGAGCAGATATGCTTGTGTTGTGTGAATAAATTCTGGCAAGACTGACCAGGCGAACGGCCTGGTCTCCTGTGTTCTCCATCTCTCCTGTTTTACAGGATCATAATCTGGCTGCGCACCCTCCATAGCAGGGCCTGTAACAATATGTAGCACCATAACAAAGCAGACACCCCACCTTTTATATATACACATATCTAAAATCTGCGATAGATTAAACATGTTTAAACTTTAAATTCATGAGAAGGCTCTGCTGTGTCCTCATCCCCAGAGTCATTGTCGGACAACCCTGTGTCAAAACTGAGTACAGTGCACACACTACATGCTACTAAAGGTTGTGAACGCATCCCCACACACTGTATAGAACAGAGCAGAGAACAGCTGTGTGGGCCAGCCTCCTCTAAAACCAGGCTCCACATCCACCACTCCAGTGCAGCTGAGCCAAAAATTACATTCCAAAACACATACATGCTAGTGGAGGGCGGAGTCAAGCCCCCCTCTTCCATTAAAATTCCAATTAAGCGGTACTAATCAAAAAATTGAAAATTTTTCAAAATAAACTTAAACAATACATAAATTAAAAAAAATAAGTTTGAATCCAAATGTGTTACACAAACATAAAAAAAATAACCAAAACAAATATGGTGCTGCTTCTACTGGGCTACATGTTTATCTTTTGTTTCATCTCACTGCATCAAACAGGATTTGGTGGACCAGGGTCTGTGTGCAACTTGAGTCAGTTGAGATAGTGTGTATTATATATATTTTTCATTAATCAACATGCAAACGCATACTGTACTGTAACTCTAATAAAGCCATTCTTCATATATTTCCACATATACATTTCTGAGACATGTGAAAAAAAAAATCCACAAAAAATTTGAATTAAATCTTTATTAACTTTATTAGTATTTGTTTTGTGTTCTTAAAGTAAAACTAAACAATGAACCAACAGAACAAGACCACACTGAGTCTTAACTTTCATAGAATGTAAGATCAGGGTTTCATGACCAAATACTTATTTCATTCATGAACGTGCAAATTGATCTAGAACTTTTTTTAAAATTCATTTTTCTGGATTTTTTGTTGTTCTCCAAAGGTTGATTCTGTTCATCTGGACGCAGCGCATTCAGTGGGAGAAACGTTTTGTCACTCATCCAAGTGACTTCTTCAGTCTCAGCTGACTGCAGGTTTCCCCAATCTTATAAACAGCGGCCATATGATCAGCGGCCTTTGATCAGTGGGCTTTGATCAATGGTCATGAGAATTTGCATAATTATGATTAAGGAACTGACCTCCCAGCCCATTGTTCCTTCAGTGGTGCTAGTTTCAGTCATTATGCAAATGTACTGTTTATAAGATTGGGGAAACCTGCAGCCAGCTGAGACTGAAGAAGTCACTTGGATGAGTGACGAAACGTTTCTCTCACTGAAAATGCTGAGACATTTTTTGTTGTTGTTGTTCTGTCCCTCACTGTTCAAATAAACCTACCTGTGAAATTATAGACTGATCATTTCTTTGTTAGTGGGCAGACTTACAAAATCAGCAGGGGTGCAAACAGTTTTTTCCCTGACTGTATAATAATGATGTAATAAACTGGCCTATTCCAGGAAGCATGTTCAAGAGTTGATTCATTTTTAGTAGGTTCAGTCAGCTCAGTTCACTCTGAGTTAAGTGGGTACACGAGAAAAGAAAGGAATTCATCATTACTGGAGCTCCAATATCACGATTCACCATGGCAACAGGTAAATAAAGAGCAGAGGCTCCATATGTCAGTTCTGACTGCTATGCTCTTTTAAAAAAGGCGGGACAACTCACACCTGTCCCACATTTTCTATGCATGAAACTTTAAGTATTATGAAGTTTCATGTGTGTCTGTAAGTGTGTGTTCTGAAAGAATCTTTTCCCACACGTGCTACAGGAATATGGTTTCTCACCTGTGTGAATTCGTACATGACATTTCAGTGCATATTTCTGTTTGAATCCTTTCCCACAGCTGCTACAAAGATATGGCTTCTCATCTGAGTGAATTCTTAAATGAGATTTAAAATGTGATGTATAAGAAAATCCTTTCCCACAACTGCTACAATAATGTGGCTTCTCACCTGTATGACTTCTTACGTGAGACTCAAAATGTGATTTAAGAGAAAATCTTATCCCACAAGTGCTACAAGAATATGGTTTCTCACATGTGTTACATTTTACATGAATTTTCAAAGCTGATCTGTAACGGAATTCTTTCCTACATCTGCTACAAGAATACTGTTTCTCACCTGTGTGAATTTTCAGATGTCTAGCCAGGTTGCATTTGATGTGAAAAATTTTTCCACAGGTGCTACAAGAATAAGTCTTCTTACCTGTGTAAGTTCTTGCATGAATTTTCAATTCTGAATGCTTACTGAATTGTTTCCCACAGGTTTTACATGAATATGGTTTCTCACGTGCGTGAATTGTCAGATGTCTTGTCAATTTGGATTTAAATTTAAACATTTTTCCACAGGTGTCACATTTTAGAGACCTGGATTTACTCTGACACTCTGACAAGGAAGTGTTGTCTACGCTTTGATTGTGACTCCTCTTTCTGTGATGTCTGTTCTTCTTCAGCTCTGCATTTCTAGTTGATCCAAAGTCCACATCCTGGCTTTCTTCATTATTTTGGCTCTCTGCTTCAGGAGAGCTGTGAGAAAGGAGCTGCTCATGGTTTGGTTCTGGTTCACTGTGGTCACTTTTCTCATAAGATCGAGTCTCTGTGAAGGTATCGGTGTCCTGCTTCAGTCCAAGCTGCTCTCCCTCCTGACTGCTGCAGAGTTCCTCCTGTTCCTCTTTAATCTGTGGAGGCTCTGGGTCCTCCTTGTCCAGACTGGAGTTCCTCTCCTGGTTACAGACCTGCTGGTCTGTGGTGTCTTCCTCCTCCACATGGACATTCTGCTGTTGGAGGTCTGAAGAGACAAATGGGGGGAAAAATTATACATAGTGAGCATGTGTGTAAATGATCAGTATTTATTTGAGTTTGGATGTATGCATTTGTAAAATAGTTTAATGTGTGGTCAAAAAGTTTTGTATTTGTGTGTGGATTGGAGCACATATTTGTGAGTTCTCAAAAGTTACACACAAATCACTGCACACATTTGTAAAACTTAGTTTATGCTCTTGGACCAAATCATATGTATTTGTCACACTTTTGACACAAATTTCACTCCATAGCCTTAGTGATATCTGAAATTAGCTGAATTGATTTAAACTCTGGCCGTTAATTGCTCAGATGCGTTTCAGAAACATTTCTCTTCAGTGTTCAAGATTTTCTTCACATTTCAAAAATATGGCACCTCTGTTTCCCGTGATTTTTAGGAACATTGCACATCTCAACTCTGTTACTGAAACTGCCTAAAAACAAGAAGGAAAGAAAACATTACCTTAATATTAGTTAGAAAACAAGCAACAACCTTTTTAAAGTAATGCCTCTGTTCTTGTTTTAACCTACTTGGCTTGACTCATCTTGTCTCTACTATACTCTGTTTTGTTCAACCTCAGTGTGCTTGGATGTGATTGTTATAGCAATGTCATTTGTATATGACACAAACATCCCTAAGTTTTGTTGCAACAATGGAGGACAATGATGGTCAGCTCCTCCGTGTTATAATAGGAGCATGGTGTTGGTTTGTGTGTAGCTATTTCCCCGTTGCAAGGTTTTAAAAATGGTGGTTGTGATTTTTTTGAAGAAGTGGCTCTCATGATCCCTTCAGTGATGCCACTGACTGGCCATCGGTGGCAGGTAGTCTCTTAACATCACATTTTCAGATCAACTGAACGCAAGCTGAGTACGCGTACCACTGGTGGTACATGTGCTCCCTCTAGTGGTACCACGAAGGAGGGTCGTGAAGCCAAAAATCCGACAGCTTAACCGCCACAGCAAAAATTAAAACGTACAGCTCTGCTATCACTTCCAACGTAAATGAAGACAGAAAACTAAACAGCAGTGACGTTTGTAGGGTTGCTGAAGCTGGGCTAGCTGGTATAAAATGATGTGCTACATGGTGGCTAGCTACACAGCTATGGTTAGCATAATATAAACACAGTGAAGCTGGAGGATGAACGCTAACTTTTTCCCACTCGATAAAAGTTAACGCGAGGGTTCCTGATGGTTAAAGACAAATGCAATTGCATGACAGGATGCTGTAAACGGACCAAACTTCAGTCAGGAGAACAACTGAGATAATCCATCCACAATACGAGGTTAGTCATTAATATGTTGCTGCATGGGCTGGGCTGTAGTTACATCGTAAGGTTTTAAAAACTGAGCCTTAAAATGAACAGTGGTAATAAAAACCGAGAGAGGCCGACAGTGATCACTGACTGTTTTTAGGGTCTTGTTCAGATTAAATAGAACAAGATACAAAGCATTAAAACATGTTAAAAACACAACAGACTTAATAAACCAAGAGGAGTTTGTTCATAAGTTATCACTTAAAGATTGGATATCCCACCTGCTGTGAATGTTTTAATGCAGTAGAGTTGTTATTATTATCACTTGTCACATCCTGTTTATGACAGTTAAAATAACATTCATATAAGAAATAAAATTGTCTCATATAAACTGTATATGGTATTAAATAGGCCTATAACCACTGGTCGGGCCCCTTCCAGGGGGAGGGGGGCCCTTGGACCTCGGGCATCTGGGCCCAGGGCTCGGTGCGGTCTGGCACAGCTGGCTGGCGGTGCAGCCCGTGGGCATGTCCCTGCAGCCCCCTGTGGCTTCTGCACCGTGGCTGCTGGGTGACCCCACGTCTGGGGCTCTCCTCAGTTCTTTCCAGGAGGGTGGAGCAGTGGCCCCTCCGATGGTCCTCCTTGATCTTTCGCGCTCTGGAGGCCTTTGGATGTCTGGGGCCTGGATCTTCTCCATGCCTGCTTCATGCCCTGGGGGGCAGGGCTATGGCTCCACACACTCTCTAGCAGATCGTTACATGGAGAAACCTTTTGAATATAAGCGCCCTCACACACACAGGTGTGCACACCGACATTACAGGAACTGTACTTTAATGTCGGCCATAAGGGTGGTACTTTAAGAGCCATATATTTTATGAGGTGGTACTCATTGTGAAAAGTTTGAGAACCACTGGAGTAGATAATAAAAAAGTACTTACACCAGGTATTACCACCTAACGAAAAAGTAAGTCAAGTCGAACTGAGGTGAGTAGGTACTACTGGAAAAGGGCTATAAATAAAACATCACTGAGCTCAGTGCTTAGTTGGTTTTCAGCCTTCGAGTCAGTTTCTTCTTTGACTTCCACAAAGTGTAGGTTCAATGTTAAATGTTGTCAGCCTATTTCTAACCTTCCTTTTATTGATATCATTTTTGAAAAAATAGTTTTTGATCAAATTAAAATTGGAAAACTCCAACTATGAGCTGGAAAGAAAATGTTATCTCACAAATTTAGAAGATCATCATTTAGCCTGGAGAAATAGTTTGTTGCTTTATAAGAAAGCCCTCCGTAAAGATAGAACATCTTACTATTCATCACTGATTGAAGAAAATAAGAACAACCCTGGGTTTCTCTTCAGCACTGTAGCCAGGCTGACAAAAAGTCAGAGTACTGTTGAGCCAACCATCCCTTAACTAGTAATTACTTCATGAACTTCTTCACAAATAAAGTTTTAACCAATAGAGAAAAAAAAGTCATAATCACGTCACAGATGTAACATTATCTACAGCTACTTTCAGTACCGTTTATATTTATTTAGAGTCTTTTCTCCAATTGATCTTTCTGAGTTAACTTCAGTAACTGCTTCAATAATTGCTTAGAGTTGACTATCTCAGCACTCTTTTTAATGACCTTCCTAAAAACACTATAACAGAGAGGACATCACTCCAATTCTCAGCTTCCTAC
>VUQG01023434.1:0-17372 GCA_015106755.1 Etia nguti
CCTTGGGCAAGATACTAACCCCAAATTGCCCTCCGATGCGTTCATCAGAGTGTGAATGTGTGTGAATGTTTATTAGTTGCACTTGACTTTAGAAGTGCTTGTATGAGTGGGTGTGAATGGTGAATATGTGTGAATGTTTATTAGTTGCACTTGACTTTAGAAGTGCTTGTATGAGTGGGTGTGAATGGGTGAGTGAGGCATGTTGTATACAGCGCTTTGAGTACTCCGGGAGAGTAGAAAAGCGCTATATAAGAATCAGTCCATTTACCATTTACCATTTAAAATCTCCAATTCTAACCATATCCCAAAATGCTCTATTGGATTGGGATCTGGTGACTGTAGAGGCCATTTGAGTACAGTGAGCTCACTGTCATGTCCATGAAACCAGTTTGAGATGATTTAAGGTTTTTGACATAGTGTGTTATCCTCTTGGAAGTAGCCATCAGAAGATGGGTAAACTGTGGTCTGAAAGCCATGGACATCGTAACCAACTATACTTAGGCAGGCTGTGGAGTGTAAACATGCTCAGTTGATTCTAAGTGACTCAAAGTGTGCTAATAAAATACACACCACAAATTTATACAACAACCAGCAGCCTGAGCTATTGATAATAGGCAGGGTGGATCCACGCTTTCAGGTTGTTTATACCAAATTCTGACCCTACCATCTGAATGTTGCAGCAAAAATCGAGACTCCTCAGACCAGGCAACGTTTTTTCAAACTAAAGGTTGTCCGATTTGCAGGAGGCTATGTGGACTGGAGCCTCAATTTCCTGTTCTCAGCTGAGAGGAGTGGCACTCAGTGTGGTCTTCTGCTGCTGCAGCCCATCTGATGGAAGATTGGATGTGCTGTGTGTTCAGATATGCTCTTCTGCATACCTTGCTTGTAGCGAGTGGTTATTTAAGTTACTGTTGCCTGCCTATCAACTCAAAGAACCTCTGATATCACCAAGGCATTTTTGCCCAGATAATTGCCACTCACTGGACATTTTCTCTTTTTCAGAGCATCCTCTGTAAACCCTACAGATGGCTGTTTGGAAAATCCCAGGAGCAGATCAGCAGTTTCCGAAATACTCTGACCAGCCCATCTAACACCAACAGCCTCACTTCCTCAAAGCACCTTTCTTCCTCGTTCTGACGCTAAGTCCAAACGTCAACAGCTCTTCTTGACCGTGTCTACATGCTTAGATGCGTCTTGTGATTGTGAAACAGTTGAAAAGGTGTACCTAATAAAGTGGCTGGTAAGTGTCTATATGAAATACCTCTGTATTTTGAATATGCCACACAGTACTGTTTACCTAATCAACATTAGCATGCTAGCACTGTTTAGCATGCTAACATTAGCATTTTGTTCAAACTGTGCCTTCTGCGCTAACAGGCTCTCAGGCTTTGTTTTAGGGCAACACATTTATGTCATCAGTGATCTCATCTAACTCAGAACAAGGAAGTACCACATCAAAAAGTCTATCTGTTGGTTTCAAAATAACTAAAGGAACCAGCCTCAGCGAGGAGGCTGATGCATCAAACTGGCATTCAAAACTTTACACTTTATTCAATGTTAAAATGCAATTCTGTTTCTGCTTTTCATTCTGGTGCCGATTAAATTTTAATGTCACAGCGTTAGTGGCTCATTGATCACAACTATCCAAGTATCATGAGAGAAAAGGTTTAATGGCTGTATCCCAAGTAGCATAATCTATGCTGGTGAACATCTGCAGTCGTTTTCCTGCTTTCTTCTATGCTAAGCCCATTACTCTCCTCAAAACACAAATTGAGATGTTTCCCTCGAGTGTTCAAAAGTCATATTTAGCATTTTTTGCACTGTAAAAATAAAGCTTTTTAAATACTTTGAATGATGTTAATTAACAATTTAATTTCTAGGGTATTAATCATGTTAAGCTCCACCATGAACACATCAGCCAGTGGCACTTTCAGCTAAAAGTACAGCAAAAAGACTTCCTTACACACTTTATGCACTTCACGTTTAATCTTTTTTTGGCATGAAATACAGCATCCCATCTTTGCAGCAGTGTAGTCATAATCACATCATTTCTCCACATATCATCAAGACTAGCTTATATAATGCACACACCTGCCAACAAGTCCCACTTAATCATATTAGTGAGAAAGCGACAGTTGTGTATGTCTGACTTCTTCCTCGCATTCCTTAGTTCTGCAGATTTGTTTATCTCCCACCTTAGTATATGTTACTACAAGGCAATTTAATCACACTCCTTTTGTGTTGATTTTTTTTAGCAAAGTCATGGTATGATGGCTGCTGTAGCTGAGAGCGAAATGAACCGAGTCACTCCTCCTTGTGTGGGACAGATGCCCAAACACAGTGGCAACCTTGCTGAAAGGGACCTTTGTAGCTGTCAGGAGCGGTGGAGGGGGCTGAAGAAGCACATGCAGCGCTGCGAAAACACTCACATGAACATGTTCAGACACTGACAATGTGCTTCATTTACAAGTCAGGATACAACTTATTTATCAATTTGCTGTTCTGGAGCTTTCAGTAACATCATGTAATCTTCAGCTGCCCATTGAGCATGCCCAGATATGAACCAGAAATCCCTGAGCTCCTTTAGGAAGAAATGGATGTTAGGAAAGCTGCATTTCCACAACAACTCGGGCAAACTCTGTCTGTTGATAAAGATCATGTGATGCAATCCAAAGCTCCAGAATGGCTTTTAATCGACCTCGGGGCAGGGTTTTCTGAAGAGCTTTTTTCAAGGTCAAAAACAAAAAGTTGTAATATTATTACTGCTTGTTTGAATGTAGGTTATAAAGTCAAATTACATGCTTTATGGGGTCTTTTCATAGGTTGTGTGTGCAGCTTATACTAATAAATAAACAGTTTAATTTGCCCAGATTTAGACATTTTTTTATGCGATGAGAGACTGGCCAGTAACAGTCTCCTAAAATTGTTAATACTGCGGCAATGGAAACACATTAATTTTCAAATCACGAGTATAGGCAATACCAGCTCAACAAAACAAAATGTTTTGTTTTTTAAAGCTGATCGAATAGTAAAATGTATGATCTAAGTCCTTCTAAACGAAGGTCAGACAACTTGACAGTCATCCTAAAAGGCCACTGGACACTTATTTAAGTTGCTGTTTTGAATAATTTCGCAAATTAAATGAAGAAAATGCTTAAAAATTTTGCTGACTTTCCCTCTTAAACAAACTATTTCCCCCTGAGCTTTACTTCCTCACAATCCTTTTCTTACCATAATACACAAAATCAGTCCAACAACTGCTCCTACGCAATCAGCATTTGAGCAACCCAACTTGACACATCGGTACATCTTAGGCCCTAGAAAGGTTCTCGTCAGGTGCTATGAAGTCATCACGTTGCCTAGCAACCACCTATCAGTGGACTGAAATCACCCATTTGTTGCATTTATGCACATTCAACTGTTTTTTAAAGCATTGTGTCGTGTCAATAACTTCTTACTGATTTTCACAAAACTTAAAAGATACATGATGTATTATGACGCCATCACCTTGCCTAGCAACCCCCTAACAACGGACTAAAATTACAGACCAAGCAATACGGTACTGCATGGGCTTTTACTAGCAGACTTACATTCAGGGCTCTTGGATTGCTATGTCTCTCTCTTATACTGTTTCTGATATGATATCTTTTCATCATCTAACATCTCTAGGCGCCGGGGCGAGATTAAGTACAGCAGCATCTCTATATGCTGCCAGATCTCTATTCACCCAGAGTCTCATTAAACTGTCATTCAAAACTATTTAAAACAGTACAATGGCCTGTCTGCTACATATCTGTTTTTTTTAATAAGTCCAGAGACAGGTACTGTCTCATTTGCATTGATTATTATCAGAATCTTGTCACTGATGTCTGTGTGTTACCAATAAAAATGATGATGCCGTGCAAGTACTATTCAAGCATAATAAAAGTAACTTACAGTTCAATTATTTGACCTTTGTTAAAGAGCAGTGCAAACTGAAATCTGATGAACACATCAAAGTCAGGTGACTGTGATTCACTTGGTAAAACAGGTTTTGTTTTTCACATGGCACCTCCACTATACTTTTGAAGAGGTGAAATGACCACCCCTTAAAGACTTTGCTTGTAAGAATTGCTTGTAAGAAGCACAACTTGCTTAAAATTTGGCTTTTTCTAGTTTTAGGGCCCATTTTGATCTCTATGTCTAGACTCTGAAGCTAGTTTTGAAAATTATAGTCCATTAAAACTGGCGTGGCCTATTGGCAGATTTCTTTTTTCATTTTGCTTGATATGGGACAATTTGATTATATTTAAGAATATTTGGCTTCTTCCTAGTGGGGCTATCGCCATCCTGCCAAGATCTATAGAGCTCTCCGAGGCCTTCAGAAAAGGCTATCAGTGGGTGTCTATCAGTCTGGCTGCGGGTTTAAAAAGATCTCCAAATTATTTGAAATAAATTATTCTGCTGTAAGGAAAATCTTCTACAAATGGCTCAGATTTCAAATGAATGCCAGTTTTTCCAGGCTAAGGGCAGACTGGTAATGGATGCATCTACAATCGGAACAATATTGCAAAAATTTCACCTGCATAAAAAAAAGCCTTTGCCGTCCAAAAAGATAGAGAATGAACATTAAGATGATAAGCAGGTGTTTTTGGAATTATGTGCCAAAAGACAGAGTTGTCTGGCCACAGGAAAAGCAGAAATATTAAGCCCTGACCTCAGACTTCAGGAGAAACTATGAGAAATGGTGGTGGGAATATTAAGGGTTGAGGTTGTTTGGCGCCTCGGGGACTGGGCAGCTCACAGTCAGTTATTCAATTATTAATCCTGCATCGCGTCAAAGAGTGCTTGATGATAATGTGAAGGCATCTGTCTGTCTGAAATTTGCAGTGAAAATGGAAGTGGGTTTATCAAGAGAATAATTATCCTAAAGCACACAGAGAAACATATCAAGAAAAGGCTCAGGAAGGAAGAAATGGAGTTTATTTAATGGCCCAGTCGAAGCCCTGATTTGAATCCTTTTGAAATGCCGTTGGGAGATTCGAAACACACGATACATAAAAATACTCCTGAAGGACACGAAAGAGGGGTCAAAATGTAACAATTGTGCAAAATAGCTACAATAATGTTTTTTGGGGGTTTTTTGCCACAAGGGGCAATACCGGCTTTTGAGGCTTTATATTTTCTGCAGACTCTCTGGATGTTTTTGATAAATCAATAATTGTTGAAGTCAGCGCTGCTTCATTGAGGATTGTCCAGAGTTATACATAAACATCACAATTTCCTTGGGCTGTTCTTACTTTTTTATATTGTGCGTATTATATTGTGCACGAGCACATCCCGCCTTGGTTGTGTCACTGGTGCATTTATTCTTTAAGCCTCGTAGCAGATTTGTGCACAGAGTGTCTGCACCTATTAAACTGGTCTGCTGGTTCCTGCTGCCAAACCTCTCGTCTTCTGGCTCTTTTTATTGCCTCCTCTAGTCTGAGCCAATTGCTGAAACCATATTCCCTCCTTTAAGCGTCCCGACTCAAACAGTATGTTCTTTGGCAAGTAAACCACAACACGGGTGAGCTCTGCGTGGATGGATTTGCAGATTATTACAGTTAGAAATTAAAGATGCGAGTCACCAGAGCCTCAGCTTCTACTGAGGACAAACAAAAAAAAAGCTGACCTTTTTATTGTCGCACTCTAGAAAGGCCACACTTTAAAGCTATTTATGACCTTCTGTGGGGGCCAGGTGGGGTAGGGTTTAATAGAAAACACTGCACAAGGAACAGTAAGAAACTTTCTGAAAGTAGCAGTGGGCGTCTGCTTCCTGCGTACTCTGTACAAGGCCCACAGCAGGAGTCCCTCTTAGCAAGACAAACACCCTTACGTCTGCCAGCGTGTATGAAAGCAGTGAAAGTGTTTTTCAGCGTTTAAATTGAATGTCAAAATCAATGTCCAGATTTAGTTTTGATATGGCTGAGGGTTGTCATATCACATTAAGATGGATGCCCTGTGGGGAGGTGTTGCCAGGAAGTGCGATGAGGAGGATCCTTTCCTCCAGGAGGAGCTAATCAATATGCCTCTCAGACACTCTCTTTTCCAGTCTGAGCACCACTTTTTTTTTTAACACTGCTGACACAGTTCAATTAAACTTGTGCTGCAGATAAAAAAAAAAAAAAGGTCCCGATTCAGTGGATGGAGCCGAGTCTAACTCATTTCAATTTCAGAACACTCAATCATTTCCCAGCTATTTAATCTCCATTCCACACCTTTTTTAATATAGATGATCAAAACAATTAAGTTACGATGCATCTGGATCAGCACTTGAATGTAACCCGATCGCTCTCTCATAACCTGCGTGTGCATGCTTGTGTGTGTGTGTGTGAGTGAGTGTGTGTGTGTGTGTGTGTGTGCACTGAGATATGACAGATAACAACTCGCACAGCGTGGTTGCATCCTCTGTCATCACTCCATCAGGTGTGCCCCGACGGAGGCAGAACAAGTGTGGAAACGATTATATTGAGGTGCCTCGGGGCTGTACAGAGACACCTGATCAATATTCAATCTCAGTTATTTCACCCCGCATTACCATCTCACACGGCGCTGCTCGATGACTGGAAGGGCCGTCTCTGCTTGTTGAGACTGAGAATCGCTTAATCAGAGAAAGTAACTAGATTTAGTGGCGTCAATAGGAACATGTTAGCCAGTGTGTTTGAAGCAGGTCGGGATATTCTGTTCTGTCTTTGATGCAGGAAGACAAATTGAGGAGGATTCTTCCAGCACCTCGAGACAGAAATCGTTTCAGTACTTGTGCCAGTGAGTGGGAGAGATATGAGGTGCATTAGTGAGCTGTTAGTAGTGTTTATTTATTTTGTGGGTAGCAATATTAGCTTGCTGACAAAAGTGAAACAATAGAAGAACGCTTAGAAAGTGCACTGAACACCAAGGCCAGTGCATATCTTTTACGGTGGATTTGCTTCGTAGTACTTGTGGTAGTTATCCAAATACTGAAGAGTTTTTGAATGTATTACAACCCTTTGGCATTAGGGGACAACTTCCTTCCAAAGCAAAGATGAATCACAAAAGCGCAGCACTAAGATATTTGCCCATTTCTGGTTTCTGGTGGTACCAGGAGAATCCATCTATTGGAGAACCTTAGCTGATCGGTTTTCATGACAACAATAACTTAAAGCAGTCGCTTTCTTTATGATTTATCGGTCTCTCATTGCTATGAAACTCTCTGACGCTTTTCTTCTCTGTTTCAAAAAATCTGTTGTAGAGTTGCTGCTGTGCTTGGGATCACTGTCCTGTGGCCCACTTTGGGCCAAGCTTGGGGTGAATTTGTGGGGATGTCCACTGCTAGGAAGGTTGTGGGATTATATAAAGACATACCTAAAAGCTTGAGACCAGCAAACTGCCAAAACTTCTACTTTTATAGAGGTGCTCACACTCACTGATGAATATTTAATCAAATGCATTTGATTAGCAGCACCTAGCTGCTGTATGGGTGTAGTTAAACATAGATATGGAGAGCCGATCCAGATTCAGACCAAAATTTAACTGGGTTCCACCTTTCCCCATCTCTTCCCCAACTTTCATTCTGCTCAGGAGCTTTTGTCTTATCTTGCTGTCAGAGTAGAGAGATGGAAAAACAACAGACGAGCAGACAAACGGCACTGAAAATCTGCCGCTGCCTCAGTAGCTGCACTGGCTGTTTTAACTTTTTTCAAGGAAAATACTCCTGTGAGCAGAGCAGTTGAGAAGAAAGATGGCTGAAAGGGGGGTTAAGTTTGCTTCTTAATGGGGAACAATAGGCCTGGTATCACGGCTCTGCATATCTATGTCTAAGAGACTGGACATTTCACTGAGTAATGTGCTCATAAAACTTGTTACAGCAAGTATACTGAAAACAGAAAGTCTCTTTATGGTATAAGAAAAAAGTGTAATTGTGAAGTTACCGAGTCATTTGTATTAAAAATTGCTTGGGGAGTTGATTATGTTCAGCCTGTTAGAACAGAGTGGGGAAAAAAAGCCAGAACAGAAATGAACCAGTGCCCTAGCACGGATACGAAGAGAAGCACCTGTTAATAGTTGGAAAATATTACCCCATCTTTCCCACAGGCAGTGAAGGAGACAAAGCAAAGAGGTACAAAAGGTAACACTTGAATTGGTAAGCATTGCAGAAATAGTACGCCATCATTTTCTGTTACACCCATGACTCTTTAAAATTAAATCCACAAAATACTAAAACTTGTTGTAATTTAAATTAGAAACGATCATCTCGCACATTTTGACCAGCTTGATTATTAATAATCAAGAATTAAAATAAGCTTAGTGCTTTTATGATATTTTAGATAATAACAGTTTTCCTCCAAGATCCTGGTAGACAAAGAAAAGGAGTCACAGAGGAAATGCCCTTATCAAGCCACAGATAAGTCCCCTCCGTCACTATAAAGCATTCAACCTTGTGACTCAAATTACTCAAATTAAAACTCAAAATAATTTGAAAGTTTTCTTCTTTTGATTATATAACTGTTATTATATAATATTATAATATAATAATTATGCTTATCTATTTATATTAAAATGATAATTTATATTAATCATTCTTTTGAAATGTTACTATTATAATATAATGCCAAGCCCAAGTTTTTACTAAAGTTATGTCACAGTTGTCATCTCCTCCTGATGTTTAAGTCAAACGGTCACCAGGTTTTAAACTACAGTTCTTTTAGGAGTTAAGCTGGTCGACAAAAGCTAAAAACTGTGTCCATGCATAAATACCTTTGGGTATGTTACACTAAAACGCCAACAGCAGGAAATGGCAAAGTGTTCTCATGTTGCCTCGCTTGCTGTTTATAGCGTTGGGCCATGATGTATCTAAGAAACTTGTTTACTTGACCTCGCACGACAACGCTGCCGAGGAGTTTGCTGTTGAGTAAGAAGCAGGGACTGAGGGTTTACACTGTTTGGAGTGTGTTTTTCTTGAAAGCCTTCGTGAGAAAACACTGAATCTTTAGGTCAAGCAGGAATTACACAAAACGTTCATTCAACACAGTGTCCTATATGATTTTTGTGCTTGCAAATATGCTTTTTTTCGTCTGTAGCTGAAAAGTCATGTTAGGCGAGGCCTGAAGACCGAGCTTTGTCAGTACAAGGCTCCTCTTTATGTCAGTGGAACAGAGACCATGACTTATACTTTCAAGCTTATGAGCCTAGATGACTGCACAAAGAGCTTCCAGCGTGGGTCACTGATGTGCACAACTGACTACATTCGAACAGCTCTGTTAGCTTCCTGCTTTAATCCCAGAGTAATGTTCTCTAACCCCCCCCAACAACAAAGGAACAGTCACACATTTACTCTGAGAGGTTTTTAATTTCGAAAACCATAAAGAAGCTTTCTATCACTTTAATGTTGGCACTTGACTGTCAGCTTGCTGTTACACATAAAAAGGTTTATATTGTGCTTTAGTGCAAAGTTCTTTGCATACTACAGTATGTGTACAGCAGTACAGCATAGACTCTCTCATTTGTTGATGATTTAGGTTTGTCTGTCATTCAAGTTTTTTCCCTTATCAGGCTTTAAAAATCTCATTAATTCACTTTATTAAAAAGAAAAGCTTTAAGTCAAAGTTCCAGACTTATTAGAAGAGTTGTTGGAGGATCTGTAGTGGAGTTCAAACCAGGCTTTAATTTGTTTGGTGCTTTTAGCAGTTTGAAAAGTTGTTGCATAGAAAATTAGTTCAATAAGATATGTGTTCACGCGTATATATACCTAATATACAGCCATGTGAAAAAGAAATTACAGTATACCCCTGCAAAGTTGTGGTTCAGAGTTTGCAGTCTCAGTCATTTTCTAATTTTTCCTTAGAACTAATAATTGTTTGTGGAAACCCCTGGAATTTCACAGAAACCGCAAATATCCTTTGCAGCTTGGGATGGTGAAATAGCCCTGTACACAGAGGCAGGAAGTTTGAATGTAGCCAATCCGAGTGCGTCAGTCATCTCTCCTTATTATTATCTCTGGCAGATGCAGTCCAGCATTTCCCAAAATTTGCTGTTTTTCACAATTCGTCTGTGCTCTAGGAACGTAACCCCCTCCAAATTTCAGCTACATATCTGTCATTTCCTTCAGTTCATGTTTTTTCATGTTAGGATATAATGAACATAAGTCAAGTCATTACCAGGTCTTGACAACGACACATGACACATCCCACCGTGTCGCTATTCTTTGGAACAAACACTAAGCCAAAATAAAGAAGTCATGTGTCAATAAATGAGGTACACCCCATGATTCGGTAGCTTGTAGAACCACCTTTGGCAGTGATAATGTGAAGTAATCATTTTCAGTTTGACTTTATCAGTCTCTCACATCGTTGTGGAGGAATTGGCCAAGTTTTAGCTGTCAGACAGATGGCTTCACATCTGAATAATCTGGTATTCATGGTCGATCCAATGGCTGCAAAACAAGCCCAAATCATGACCGCTCCACCACCGTGCTTGACATGGTGTTAAGTGTTTGTTTTGATACGTTGTGTTTGGTTTGCTCCAAATGGGATACTGTGCATTATGACTAAACCTTTTCACTTTGGTGTCATCCATCCAAAGAACATTGTTCCAGACATTTTGTGGTTTGTTCAGGTACAATTTTGCAAATCTTTAAACACAGCTTAAACACTTCACACGCTAACTGCAGCCTTTAGAGCCTGAAATGTAGCTCTTGGGTTGTTTGCAGCTTCTCTGAGCATTGCACGGTCTGACCTTGGGGTGAACTGACTGGGACATCCATACAGCCACTGCTTGTGCTTGGAGGATTGTGGATTCACACCTGAATGCTCCAGAGCAGCTGCTTTTATAAAGGTGATCATCAGTTAATCATTTGCATTTGATTAGCAGTACCCAGCTGCCAGTTACCCTCCTTCCGTAATTCCTGTGGAAGCAGTAAGGATGCACTTAGTTTTTCCATACACTGCTTTTGCAATTAGGCTTAATTTTTGTTAAATGCATAATGACATAATGTGGTGTTGTTCATCTCAGGTTATATTTACCTAAATTTTAAGATCTGAATAGGAACTGGTTATTTGTATTGTCTCCTTAAATGTACTTTCCTTTTTAAATGGCTGTATGAGACATGTGATATAGACTTGTCTTCTGATATATATTAGTTGCCTTTATTACTGCTCTAAAGCAGTCCTCTCAGAATTTTTATTTATTTATTTTTTTTTACTATCTGCCGGGACCAATCTGACCTGCATAGTTTTTACTATTTGCCACAAAGGAGTACAAAGCTTCTTAAGCTTATAAGGATTAATAAAATAATGCAATCTAGTATATGCAGTATATGCAAATGCAAGAAATGAAGAACTAAAGCTAAGCAGGGGAAGAGGAGATAAAACATAATTGGTAAAGTGCCTTAGCTTGATCGGGGACTTCCGCTGCAACTGTACTGTTGTTATTTATTTTTATTTTTTTCTGGGTTCATATTACTCTCCTGAGTGTTAAAAAGCACAAATCATTTCAAAGGGCTTTACTTTCTTCAACTAATCACAACTTTGTTTTTACCCAGAGAAAGTCATGACGAGCTTACTTACTGCTTCCTAGCAGAGAAATGTCAAGATGACAATATAGAGAGAAAATGGCATAGTTTCTGAATGTCACCCTCTCTTTCCCCTGTGTTTTTCACCTTTTCTCCAGGGTTTCGATGTGTCTTCAGTTTTGCTTTTTCACAGGGTGCTAACCCATGCTTCGTCATCCCCCTAAATTGCGCTCTTTCTGATAACGTGAAAAATTCCTTAATTGCACTCAAGTAGAGAGGAGAAGGATTCTGGAGGAGCGGAATCCGGAACAAAAACTGTAGGGGCATTGTTTATTTTTACAGAGCTTACTTTTTTGTGCTGTATATATGGATGAACAGATAATATAGCTGATTAAAGTACACTGTCACACCGTATTCAGATTAATCTCACACAGGCCGCTCTGAAAGTCTAGTTTATTCGCTTTTGTATTTTAATAATAAGAAACATTAATCCTCTCCTATTCTTCAGATTTCCATTAAGACAGCAAGTTTTCCTTCCATCTTTGGTCCTGCCGCTCAGTGTCACTCCACAACAGTCTTTGAGCAGCAGTATTGCCTGTCCCCACCCATCTAAGCCCACCTCTGCCTTCAGCGTTCACCTCCTTCTATTATTATTAAATTTCCCAAAGGCAGTATTGTTGATTTGACTCTAGCATACTGCTTTTGGGTGAACCGTTCCATGAAAGTAAACCTCCTCCTGTGAGAGCATGCTGGTTTAATATTAAAAATTAGGTTTAATGAAGTTATTAGTCTCTTTGAAAAATTAAACCCTAATTTCAAAGACTGCATTTAATGATCCAAACTCAAAGCTAACTTGAAAATGTTGCACACTTATAGACTGTAATTTGATGCACATTCATCAACATATGTATTTGCAAAGCACTTTACAGCGGTAATACACACACAGATGCACAAATAGTAGTAGAAGAGTGGACCAGAGGCACGCTGGAACATTTAGTGGCCCGGGATCAAATTACTAACCCTAAAAAGTGACCCAATTAGTGGTCACGTTTTTATTGAATCTAGAGGTTATATTATAATTTAATTTGGTACTGTGTTTTACACATAAGTTGTGATTTCAGTCACTCTCATTTGATATTTAGACTTCAAAACGACTTAGTTAAGACACATGCTTCTAAAATGAAATGCATTAGATTTGAAATTGTGATAAATGGCACCACTGTACACGAAGGGAAAGGAAGAGATCCTATTCTTAACTACTCTGTGAGATGGAAGCGAACTAGTGAGCCGTACTGTCGATTCCTCTGATGTGGTTCATATTCATACATTTTATTTACATATGTTCAATAAATATGTGGATGTTGATGCAGCCTTAGAGTCTGCAATAATAATGTGAGCGAACATCATAGATGTGGCAAATAGGGAAGTCTTAAAATAACTTGTGAAATAACAATAATAACTTTTTACCCTGAAAATGACTGAAAAAGAGACAAAAACCTTCAGGAAGCCTGGAGAACTTTTGCTGAAGTCCACTTTCAAAATAACAAAGATCTCTGACTCCTTGGAAAAATATAAAGAAACGAGGAGGGAAAAGTTTTGCACAGCACTTCTTCTTCTGTGGCTGCTCCCTTTAGGGGTTGTTACAGCAGATCATCTGCTTCCATCTCATGCTATCCCTAGCATCCTCCTCTGTCACATTGACTCTATGGAGGTCCTCCTTCATTACATCCATGAATCTTCTCTGAGGTCTTCCTCTTTTCCTCCTGTCTGAAAGCTCTATCTTCAACATTATTTGTTCAGTTTCCATCATTTCTCCTTAATCTGCACATGTCCAAACCATCTCAAAGTTGCCTCTCTAACCTTATCTGTGTCCATCCTCGACGTCCCTAATGAAAATCATTCTCTTCATAGCTGCCCTCACTCTCTTCTCACTAATCCTCTGCACTTCACTAACTATCCTCCATCCATCCCTCCTCCTCGCTCTCATTTTCTTCATTCATCAGCTCCTTAAAGTACTCCTTCCATCTTCTCAGCACATTTTCTTCAATCATTGGTTCATTTCCATATTTATCCTTAATCACCCTAACCTACTGCACATCCTTTCCAGGTTTATCTCTCTGCCTAACCAATTAGTACAACTCCTGTTCTCCTTCTTTAGTGTCCAGTCTCATATACAGCTCACCATAAGCTTTTGCCACTTCTCTCATTGCTGTACACCTAGCCTACTAGTACTTCTCTCTAATTTCTTCATCTTCCCGGCAATCCCAATTGTCTTTGCTAACCTCTTCCTTTCCACTTCCTCGTTCCACCGCCAGGTCTCCTTGCCTTTTCTTTCTGCCCTGTGAATACACCCAACACCTTCCTGGCAGTTTCCCCCACCACTTCAGCTGTACTTTCCCAGCCATCTGGTAGCTCTTCACTACCACCCAGAGCCTCGACCCCTCCCTGAACTCTGCAAAGAATTCTTTCATCAAAATACACAATTTAACCCCTGCTTCTCACTTTACTTGCTTCTTCTTCTTCTTGGTTTCTAAAGTCATTCTACACACCGCCATCCAATGCTGTCTAGCTACTTTCTCCCCTGACACCACTTTTCAGTCTTCTATCTATTTCCGATTGCACCCTCTGCATAAGATGTAATCTACCCGTGTGCACCTTCCCCCTACTCTTATAGATCACCCCATTTTTCCTTCCTCTTCTTCAAGTACATGTTCATTACAGCCATTTCCATCCTCTTCACAAAATCCGCTACCGTCTGTCGTTACACATTTCTCTCCTCAACACCATACCTACCCAACACCTCACCTCCTCATCACTTCTGTTCCCTTCACCCATATGTCACTGCAGTCTGCTCCAACCACTACTCTCTTCCCCCGGAAACACTCTCCACCACTTCATCCAACTTATCATACAATTCCGCTTTTACTTCTACCTGGCATCCAATTTGTGGGCATACAACATGACAACATTTCAGCTTCAAACTCCTGATTCTGACGGACGCTCTTCACCTCCACAACACTATTCAAATACTCTTCCCTCAAGATTACTCCTACTCCATTTCTCTTCCCATCTGCACCATGGTAGAACAGCTTGAATCCACCTCCGATGCTCCTGGCTTTGCTTCCCCTTTTGCACCGTATTTTCTAGACACCCTCAGTTAAGATTTTGTGATTAGATATAAGATTGCAGTCCTGGTTAGATGGGAGTTTTTAATCAGTGAAGAATGTCTTTTGTTTTTTGTTTTTCAACTTATGAACAAAGTTCAAACCTAAGTGAATGCATCAGTGTGTGTGAGGAATGAAGAAAAAAGTGCTCGTAATGCATAATCAGATTCCACCAAGGAAAGTGTGTTTAGCATATTCAGGACTGGTACATTTTTATGGATCATCTCCCCGCAGTGCAAATAGAAGTGGGCTCTATCCCGGGGAAGCTTGCTGTAAAGTCCCTCGTGCCACAACCTCCTGGTGTTGCAGTAAGATTTAATTTCCAGTAAAACAATGAGTCTTAACATGCATCAGAGCTATTTAAAGTCCAAGGGAGAGCAACAAGTGTTGCTCGCATGGCTCTCCATCAGCAGTCACAAGACCTCAACCCCAGTGAATATTTGGCATCATTTGAGGAGGAAAATTTTCAAACAACATCACAAGACGTGCTCTGGGATGCTCTAAAAGCGAGCTGGAATTTTGTATTTTAAGCTGTGGTAGAAAAAAAAAAAGTTACGTGAGGTGTGAGTTCTGATAAAGGCAAACAGTGAACAAAACCAGACTTCTAAGAGGGTTTCAAACACTGAGAGCAGTATCGCCGTGGCAGAGGCGGAGTGGAAAATCTGATTAGTGACCAGTTGCATGTAATCTGGGGTTTTAGGCTGTATCCACACTGATAAACCTGAAAACACATTTTTCTCCTGCTGGGCTTTGTATCCTTGCCAGAACTGCTCTTTGCAGATTTGAAATCGAGCTTTTTGGGAGCGCTCACAATAGTAGGCCAATCTGACAGTGCACGTTTCTTACATAACTTTGGAACAAGCCTCACGGTCTTTTATAGATGCTCCAACCATGCCCCTGATCATAAGTATTCAGCCCTTGTCAATCTTCACGTTCATTAAATATATTTCAGACCTTGACATGCGAAAGTTTTAAACCATGATTAACTTTATTCACTTCCACTGTCAGTGGTTTTGCTTCACAGACATAGCAGACCAACAGGAAGTCAGCTTATTTTGCCTCCAGATCTCTCCGCCTCTGTTTAATTCTCTAATAGCTGATCACATGAGAGAGTAACACGGAGAAGCTGCTGTAAGCGTAAAGCTGATGATATCCGCGAAGGATGTCAGAGCCTCAGAGTGGAAAATTCAAGACGAATACACATCTGTTAACACTTGGCAGCAACATGTTTGTTAGGTGATCTCATCACAGGTACGGGTTTGAATGCAGCCGAGATCCACTGGGGACACAGACACACAGAACCAGCATCACAATGAAGGAGGATCCCCTGAGTGACATCCTCTGTGTACACAAAAGTATGTACTAATGCACCTCCCAGCACCTACAGTGATGTGTGTGAAACTTGCCTGGATGATGACGAAGAATCTAAGTTGTTTTGATCTAGTTTTCTTTGAATTTCCAGCCTCAGGCTGCAGGCCATGTTTATTTGCACAAGAGACATGACATGACGTCCCTTTAAACCAACGTGGAGATGCATGTTAATACCAGACATGAACAGGGTGATGTAAATTTCATCATCAGAGGGTGAATTTGAGGCTCCTTGTAATTATCAGCACACTCTCTCATCTGTTATGACTTTGCAGACTTGCTACATTTTTTAAGGTAACAGCTATGCATGCCACCTTCAGTCTACTGCTTAATTATGTTGCCCATGTGCTCATCTGCAAGCCACCGTAACATCTTAATGTGTTCTGAATTGTGATTGATTCAACTGCACTCCTCACCGGATTAAATTCTGGATGTGACATCCACATTTTAAACTTTATTCTCTTAATGATCTGATTTATTTCATGCATGCACGCAGAGAACAGCTCTCTCTGCGGATCGCTCTCTAAAGCACCGCATTCAAAGCGGCTTCCCTCTTATTAGTTCTGGTGCTCATCAAATTTTTACACTGTGTGGTGCTCGAGGGTTTAAAGTCAATACTCTTAAAGTCACTGAGTGCCATCGTATTTAATTTGTACGTGAGTGGTCACAGTTGTTGGAGATCAGCTCCAAATCACCCAACAATCTGCTTCCCATTCACTCGCCAGGCGATAAACCCGCGAGGCAGGTTTAAGACTGCTGCAGTGCACGCTCGTGTCGCATTCACATCCAGCGCTCTCCTTCCATCACGGCGGTGCATGTAAACGTTCGTTCCACCACGAGTTCTGCCACACTGCTCACCTGAAAATTATGCTGTCGCTGGCGTCCGTACAGCGTTCAGACGACTTCCTGCACCCCGGCATTCAGTCGCATCTTAATACTTTCAAATGTCAAACATCAACACTGTGCACACAAGTTCCCATAATCATCTTTTTCATTTCAGTTGACTTCCTGAAAGCTAACCCTTCTGATTGTGACAAGTTCTGACTGTGCTTCCTGCGTGACTGAATATTTTTATGATTGTCTACAAATTCCGCATTAAGAACAAAACCAGTTTTGTGTTAGAATTTGCGCTCCAGTTGTAAAAGAAATAAGCCAAAAGTAAACAGTGTGGCTCATTCATGTTCAAACAGTTTGAACAGTGACAGAAAGTTAAATTAAAGCAGATTGTGGCTCCACAGATGATCCCTGTTAATGCTTTTGGTCTTAACATTATTACTGAATGAATTCAGGCTGAGTTTGAGTTTGAATGAGCAGAGCTCCAAACACGAACAGTA
>VUQG01023434.1:17392-44376 GCA_015106755.1 Etia nguti
AAAAAATTTTTTTTTTTTTTTTTTTTTTTACCTTTACAGAGATAGATTTTCAAGTAGCATCAGCATTATTGTGGGAGAGCTGTGCTACTGCAACATTTTAATATTCAGTGAAGTTTTTACAGTCAGTGCTGGCCCGTCAGGTTTAACTCCAGCAACTCCTGAGGAGCATCAGTTCACGCTTTCCGCATGCAGTGATTCTCTGTAATGTTTTAGCAGCAGAGTGGAAAATGTGTCAGATGTGCAGCTTTTCTTATATCATCATAATGCTGGTTTCTTCTGTAATGCAGGCAAATAAAAAAATAAATAAGAAAGAAAGAAAGAAAGAAAGATTTTGGCTTCCTTTCTCCCGGAAGAGACCGAAGTGTATGGAATCCATAATTGAATTTATGTTGTCTCCGGTGGGAAAATATTAAGGTAAGCTGGGCTGGAAGGGATCTGCTTCACTGAGATAGGAGGAAGAAGTCATTGCAGATGAGAGGTGAGGAGGAAAATGTGATTTATATGTTAGCCTGGATCATAAAAAGGACTCCTGTCAAACCTTTGATTGAATCACGGCTGGAACGCATTCATGTTTAAGTGCTGAACAGGTGCTGCTTGTACCAAGGATTGCGGAGAGGAAGGCAGGATGACCAGTCTACCTCGACCTGCTTCGGTAATGAAATGTGAACACAAGAGTGAGATCTCCCTTTGAAAAGAGCTGAAAATCCCATTTTAAAAGGGCGAGCAGGGGCAAACCCCTATGAATAAGAAAAGTAAAGGTGGACTAAAAGTTATTTTCATTTCGAATTAAAGTCGACTTCAGAAACATAATCATATAAATATATATCCAGTTGATGGACCTGTTCTCTACACTGCTACTTGTTCATTTTCTGCCATGATTTAATTCAGATACTCAAAAAACATTTCTGTTTCATATAAAGAAATTTGGCCATTGACTTGGTTAATCCTTGCTTGGTTGGCAGTTTGAGATTTATTTATACCTGTGACATTTATTTAATCATTTTTTTTCTGAGCTGAATGAACAGGTAGGCAACACTTTATTAATGGGGGACATAGTGATTTGACCCCCTGCTGGATTTGTGAGTTTGCTCACTTACAAAGCAATGAACAGTCTCTAGTTTTTATGGTAGTTTCATTTAATGAAGAGAGATCGAATATCAACCAAAAATCCAGAAAAACAAATGACATAAAAGTTATAAATTGATTTGCATGTTATTGATTGGAATAAGTGTTTGATCCCAAGCAAAACAACTTAGTACACGGTGGAGAAGCCCTTGTTGACAAGCACAGCGGTTAGATGTTTCTTGTGGTTGATCACCAGGTTTGCACACATCTCAGGGGCCACTCTTCTTTATAGAAACTCTGTAAATCCTTTAGATTCCTCCCTCCACAGATTTTCTATAGGATTCAGTTTGGAGACTGGCTAGCCCACTCCATGACCGTAATGTGCTTTAGCCACTCCTTTGTTGCCTTGATGGTATGTTTTGGGTCAGTATTATGCTTGAAGAGCCAGCCATAACCCATCTTCAGTGTTCTGACTGAGGGAGGAGGTTCTCATCCAGCATTTTATGCTACATGGCTCCTCAATGCGATGAAATCATCCTGCACCCTCAGCAGAAAAACAGCCACAAAGCAAAATGTTTCCACCTCTGTGCTTGACTTACTGCTTCTGACTAATCGTCAACTTCTCACCAAGCTGATGATCTATTGACATCTCTTTGGATTACTCATGGGGGATGTAGGAGATCGAATGCTTATTTCACGGCATGCAAATTAGTTTTTAAGTTTTATGTAATTTGTTTTTCTCTATTTTTGGTTGATTTTCTGTCCCTTTTCATTAAAACGAAACTACCATAAAAATTAGAGACTATTCATTTCTTTGTAAGTGGGCAAACTTATGAATTCAGCAGGGGATCAAATAATTATTTCCCCCGCTGTATCAGTGCAGCTGCAGTCAGCAGACAGTTAGACAGACCAGAAATAGCCAGCCAGGCCCTGTCTAAAGGTTTTAAAAATTTGCCTACTAGTATTTACAATGCTCACTAATTAATTCTGTTAAAATCCCTATAAGCAGTTCCCAGCTGTCATATTAAACTAAACTAACAGTCTTATCCTGTCTAAAAATTAAGAATTTTACTTTAGGCAATCTCCTTTAATAGGAAAAAAAAAATCAGTAAAACTCCTGTTTTAGCTACCAGGAAGATTTTGTTCAACTGTGTTCAAAACTTTCAAAGATCCAAAGAAAAGAGGAGTGGGGTGGTGGTTGTTGATGAAATCCTCTGCAACTTCACTTCACTTAACTAAAGACTGAGGTCGATATCTCATTCAGGGTCATTTCAGTGCACGGGTGTGACTTTGAAACTGTTTTGGCTGCTGACGCTTGAGACTCTCGCCTCAAAGAGGGCACGCAGGCATGTCCCAAAACACTAGACTAACCTGGGCCAAGCACACTTCCCCAATAACTCCTTTTTTTAAGCTGTCGCTTTTACTGTTCCTCTGGCATTACTGGCATGTTGCTGGAGTGATAAATAACACAAGAGCTACTGTATGAGCGTTACTGTAAACAGCAGAGGCAAATGTTTTCGCTTGATGCGTTTGAAGATAATCAAAGATAAATCTGAAATATTACCACTGCACCAACTGCTGATTAAAAGTCTGACTCTCCTCCGGATACTCTTTATGGTTGCTAAAGTGAGAATCGAGAGCACCGATGTATTAAATGAAATGCTGCTTGAATTACTGGGAAATGATTTGGAAGGATGCAGTTATACTGTACAATATACTGCAGGTCTGAACATTTACAAGAAATTCACAAAGAACTCACAGACTTCATATATATGATTGACATGTAAGTCATAACAAAAGCTAGAGAAGCCACAGAAGTTTTAAAGAGGCTTTTAAAGCTTTCATTGGCTGAGTAATTCAGCATTAAAAAAATAAAATAAAATAAAGAAAAAGCACTTTACAATACAGACAGTGAGGAGACCACAGCAAAGCAAGGTCAGGGCTGGATTAACCCAATGTTGAGGTCCCTGGGCAAAAATCAGCTTTAAGCCTCTATTTAAGTGCCTGCGTTAAATTTTGATTATTTGATTTCACTTAAACTTGTTTGTTCTGGATGTAAGCTCAATGGCAACAGAAACAATAAAGGGAAATGCCACCAGTTTCACACATTAAAGTCAGGTAGTGAGCCCTAGTCTGGTTCAACCTGTGAAATTGAGACTCCCAGCAGAAACAGCAGCAGCACTTCTTCCAGCAAATTTCCCGAAACAATATTTTTACAACAAGCTACTGGTTTATAACTAGTGTCACTGTTATAGAGTCAAGTACCACAGAGAAAGAGAGGATCGGGGAGTATGAGCAAACTAACAAGATGTGAGAGACAGCAGACGGTCTCCCATTTCCTGTGTCAACAAAGTGTCTTTTATGCACCATTCTGGTCATTTCTGGTAGGAGGATTTTACTGTAACCGTGGTTACGAAGGTTTGTTTACCTTAATAAAGCAGCAATTTTTAATCCAAATCATAGTCTGTCTCTAAGATGAATCAAGCTGCTTAAAGCTAATTTCTTTCAGCTTTCACTTGAAATGTATATGGAAAAAACCTTTATTGTTATAAAGAGAGGTTGAGTTCAGAGGTTGTAAAATGAGGGAAGCCTTGCTTACATTACAAGGTTACAAAAAGTTTGTCCCATCAAGTCTGAGAAAACAGTTCTCCTTCAGCATTGGGGGAGAGTTGCTATCCCAAGGGAAGGATTTTAAGTATCTTGGGATCATCCCCGAGTGATGGTAACACCGAGTTTGAGATGGACGGGTGGATTGATTAATTTCACTGTGGTGAAAATAGACCCGAGCTAGATGACGAAGCTTTCCATTTACCAGTCCATCAGTTTTCCAACCCTCTACAATGGTCACGAGCACTGAGTAGTTTATTTTCAATTCAGTTCAGGTTTATTTACATAGCACTGAATGACAACAACAGTCACCTGGAGGTTCTTCATACTGTAAGGTAAAGACATTACAGTATTCTGGAGAAAACCTTTGAGATAACACTTTGAACCAGTGGGAATGAAAAACTCCCTTTTAACAGGAAGAAACCTCTGGCAGAACCAGGCTCAGGGAGGAGCAGCCATCTGCTATGACCAGTTGGGAGTGAAGGGAAAGAGAAAAAAAAAAGAAAGAGAAGACAAAAGAAAGAGTGCAGCAGGAAACCAGACTAACACAGAGTAACGGAGAGAAAAGACAAAAATGTAATGAGATCCTGCAGTGGTTCAAAAACATCTAGGGAGTGAAAAGAGGTGAGTGGAGACGTGCTAAGTGCATCACACGAGGTCCTCCAGCAGTCTGAGCCTATAGCAGTGTTACTAAGGAAGGGTTTAGAGTCACCTGATCCAACCCAAACTATAAGTGTTATCAAAAAGGAAAGTTTTAAGTCTGTTATTAAAAGCAGAGAGGGAGTCTGTCTCCCGAATCCATACTGGGAGCTGGTTCTACAGATACAGGCTCTGTTTCCTGTTCTACTTTTATAAACTTTGGGAACCACAACAAAGCCTCAGTAAGTCTGAAAGCAAAATACTCTGTTGGAATAATATGATATCTTTAAGATATGATGGGGCCTGATCAGTCAAGACTTTGCATGCAAAGAGAAAGATTCAGATTTAACAGGGAGCCAATGAAGAGAAAGAGGTCTCTGTTGGTACTCTCACCGCAGTGTTTTGGATCAACTGGAGAATTTTGAGGGAATTTTTAGAAGAACCTGATAATAATGCATTAAATTTCCTCCATTGGATGGCTGTGCTGAGCTTTAGAGATAAAGTGACAAATTTGGACATAGGCGGTAACTCTGCATGTCCAAACTCTATTGAAAGGAGCTACATGTGGTAGTTCAGACATCTAATAATGATCCCTTCCAGGGCACATTCCCTTTGAAGGTAACTACGGTGGCCCTGACAGGTCAAATGCACAGCAACTTAAGAAAACACCAGCATGTAGAAAAATGCTGCAAAAGCACACAAAACACAACAGAAGTTAAATAAAACACAATGGAAATTAAAAAAAACCCCAAATCTCAGAAAACACAATGGAAGTGTTTTTGGGGAGTCATTAGTGTGGAAATGACAGAAACCAAAACATGAGAAGGACTGCACTGACACACGCTTTAAAAGAAGAAGAGGAGGATTCATCGGGTACTTTCATAAAATACCACAGATACTTGTTTACTGTTCACTGTTAGCTTGTCACTTCCACGACTGTTCCTTCATGTTATCGTCTCCCCCAAAAACACTTCCGTTGTGTTTTGTGAGATTTTAGGCTGCTGCCGCCGTGAAAAACATGGACAGAAACTGGTATATTCCCGTTTTACTCTTGTGAGTTTGTATGGAAATGCAACAAGGAATCACTTGAGGGCCATTGAGAAAGATAATGTGAGCTTACTCATTGACAAAGCCTCCCTTTCACAATACAGGGCCTCGACATGAAGTCAAACTGTGAGAGCCACTTCAACAGTTTCAGCTCGGTTTGTATTTTGAGTTACGAGATTAATTTACATGTCGTTAAATTACCAAACTTGTATGCATCCAGGGCCCAGTCGCCTAATTAAGCACAGCTGGTAATCCACAGCACAGAGACAAACCACACACACAGAGTACACAACACACTGAAATGTGATTATTTACTGAGGAGCAAGTGTGCGAGGACTCAGGAATGACCTGTAATTAATGAATGTGCGCACTTTAAAAACTCACTAGTCTCCTTCACCTCAGTTGGTACACAATGAATAAGCAACACTCAAAATTATAAGAATTCATATTCAAAACTTATGAAAGAAACCAGTGATGATCATCTACTGTGTAGTCATAGCTATTTCCGAACTATACACTGACAGTCTATTCCTCTGTGTTTATGCTGCGTCAAAGATGTAAAAAAAAAAAGAAGAAAAAAGAGTTATACTTATAAAACGTTCTCACTTTTCATTGTGCATTTTAACATTACACTGAAGGGAAATGAGTTTGCTGTCTCTGTAATATCACTCTGAGCCCTTTATGAGAAAAAAACAACAACTTCTTATCATAAAATTACATGTCAGAGCCACAATCTGAAGCACATATCAAATATACATTATACGGGAGGAGAGAAGAACACCAATATTAAATCAACTATCTCCAGTCAATATACAGTATCAACACTGTTTCTTCAAATCTGACACTCAACAAGAAAAAAAATAAAAACGATTAAAAAAACGTGCCAGTTTTCAGACGTCCGCTTCTGCGTCCGTGGCCTTTCTTTGAAGCTTTCTTTTAGGAAAAGCAGGAAAGTGTTTGTGAGCTGTGTGGGTTCAGTTACAGTTACTGCAGCTCAATAAATAAAGAAAAAAAAGAAATAAAACACGGAATGCCTGATGATTTGGGAAGCCATTAATTAAGGTGGAAAGCACAACACTTCTTGGTCTTACTCTTTGGGTTTAAATCAGTCACTGGTGTTTTATGCTGAATTTACCAGCAATCTGAGGGTAAAACAAACAGGCTGTTCACTGGGGGCATCTGGAGTAGCTCAATAACAGACTTTGACTTTGTGTTTGTGATTTTTTTTAAAAAATGTCTTTCTTTTTAAATACTACATTCATAACAAACACATTTCATAAATAGTGTGCAAACCACACCCTTTTCTTATAAGATCCATGCCAGTGTCTAGCAAATACTTATGATTTACAGTAATTTGTACAACAATCATACAGTTTGTAGCAGGCTGACCGAGCTACTGTAAGAGTTGCATGACTGAGAAAATCCTCTCTGCTGTTGTTCTAAAGTTTGTCTGCCATAAAATCGCCTTAAAATGTTTTCTTATTCTGTTTCCTTCACATATAAAACGATCACATATTGGATTATTGGTCCCACGATTAAGAAGTGTGTACATTTAGCAGTTGTAACTAATGCTTTATAATATTTACATTGTATATGGTGAATATATAATTTGCTCTTGCTCTTCACACCGTTAAAAATTGATTGTGGGTTGGCAGGGTGTTAGAAACCTAACTCCGACTGCTCTGGGAGACAAACAAACCAAATAAGCCTGGACTTAAACCAGGGAAGTTCTGCCTGTCTTTAAGATCAAATTAAAGAAATATTAATTAGGAGGTCGGCTGGATGGCGATTAACTCGTGGATTTGTGTCCTGTTTGGAGTTTTTTTTTTATTTTCCCTTATTTTAACCCCTGATTAATCTCCTTTGCGTGTGGTTTTTACTTTCACTTTCTTCCCTGTTAGGCTTAGGCGTCCAAAACTACTCAGTAAGGTTTAGGTTTAGGATCAGGATTAGCGCCTTGAGGCAACTGTTGCTGTGATTTGGCGCTATATAAAGAAAATTAAATCATTTACGGATCAAAATAAGACCCGTGATGACAACAGGCTTATTTTGATTTCCCCATTATTACTCCTAATTAACCCCTTATAGCCTGAAATATGAAGTAATTGCCATATTTGACTTTTAATTTGTATCACATTTGCTATATCTGACTTTTTCCCATTTTTTAATTGCTTAAAAATGTATTGTAATTTTTTTCCAGTGTTTCAGGGGGAAACAAATCACACTGATGATGTAGATGTTTCAAAAACCCACAAAAAAACTGTATGTGTCAATTATGATACAGTAGGTGTTAAGGGGTTTATGACCTATTTCTTTGGTAACATCTGAGCTGCTGGTGGAAGAACCATGAGAAATTATTAGTGCCAACCAAGGCCTCATATAAGCGGTGGAAAATAAATGGATGGATATGCAAAATAATAATGTAAATTATGTATTCACCATTAGTAAAGCCATCGGTTCCAACACACGAGCCCTTATAAATAGTTCCTTCTTGGAAAATGGTGCTGATAGCTGTCACATATGCTCAGAATGAATGTGCCACCATGTGTGGTGTTAAAATTATCCATCAAACACATAATAAAGCTGACTCCTTCTATCAGCCTCCCATGGAAAGTCCTGAACATCACATCATTTCACACACTCAGCATGTGAACGCTTATCCAGCAAGCTGCACTTCAGTGTTGCAACTGACCAGCAAGAGACTGGAAGTACAGTTTATGAAGGCTAATGGAAACACTGAGACTAAAAGAGAAAGAAAAAAACATTATTTTCACTTTCCTGTTTTTTGTTTTCTTTTTTCAGCTGCGGTTGCTTTTGCTGCTCGTGCTTCAGAGCCATTAAGTTAGATGGCATGAGTTTATGGTGATTCCATTCATCCGAGCTCCTTTCCTCTGTGTTAAGCAGCAATATATTTACATATATGTATATATATAAAAAAAAAAGTTAGATGACCGTACAGCGGTAGTTGGGGTCGTTTGTCGTACTGGAGCCATCTGTTTTGACCACCGTCACCTTGGAGGAGTGCTGGGAGCTGTGCAGCGCATTCTTTCGGCACAGACGCTCACGGTAATTCTGTGCGAAGATGAGCAACATGAGTGGATTGATGCAGCTGTGAGAGTAGCTGAGGCAGATGCTGATGTTGTAGGCATAGACAAAAGCGACAGTTGGCTTGTTGTTGCTCAGGTTGATCACCTGGATGACGTGGTAGGGCGACCAGCAGATCAGGAACAATGCGATGACCATGAGGACCATCTTAGTGGCTCTTTTAGCCCAAACAGACTGCTTGCGCTTGACCCGACGTATGGAGCTGAACACGTGGTAGAGGGTGAGCGAGTAGAAGGTGCTGATGATGATGAGGGGGATGATGAAGCCCAGGATAGACTGGTAGAGAGTGTACCAGTACATATCTTCGGGCCCGTCCAGGTACATCATACACACCTCCAAATGCTGCCTGCTCACAACCTTGGCGTACATCATGACGGGGACGGTGAGGAGGAAGCTGCCCAGCCACACCAGCATATTGATGATGATGGTCCACTGCACAGTCCTCTTTTCTGAGGTGGGATGGACAATAGCTATGTACCTATGAGGGAGAATGCACTGTTTAAAGGGTATGACCACTCTCTTGAACACAAATTGTAAAAGCAGCTTTGCCAGAGTGCATGTAAGTGCAGGATTTTGCTTGGAAGGTAATTTTCATGCTGGATGAGCTCAGGCAACCCAATGAGATACAAGGTCAGAGACACACAATCATTAAAGTGATGATTGCACTGATAAATCAGCATAATTTAATAAGAGTGATCTAGCAATAGGATGTAAACACATTTCCATATGGATTGTGCTTCAGTTTGAGGAGCTAGAAAAATCATTTTGCCATTACATGCAATGATTGCCATTTAAGTAGAGCCAGTGACTGTCTGCATGTTTGCACCTGACCTTTCTGTTGTGATTTAGCAGGCGTGGACACAAAAACACTCCTGTAATTTCCTCCATGACGTGCTGCTAAATTGCCATTACTCTCTTATCATTAATTTAGTATACTGACCATTCAGAGCCATTCGTGTCCTCAGCTCAGGTTGAATACGTTTGCTATATGACCTAAATTATTTTTAGGTTTGCATAGAGGAAGAATACTACAGTTGATCTCTATGTAAAGACAGCACAACAGCACTTTGGCTATTGTGTTTCAAATAAACAAACACTTCTACTTATCTAAAACCTATAAATCCAACAGCATATGGGCATTAAAACACGAGTCACTCATCCGTAAATGTTTTTACAATTATTTAGGTCTGCTGTTAATTGGGAACATGATCATGTTGGTATCCACAAACCTCCCATGAAATGAAATTACACAGCAGCCCGAGATAAAGTAGCCTTTGTTGGGATAAACAGCAGGGAATTCAAAGAAAAGCACCGTAATGTCAGTTTGGACTTTACCTAATAAGGGATTAAGGAAAAACAATTTATGCAATTACAGTATGAGCAGATGTTGAGCAGATAATGTATGTTTTCTTTGAAAGGTAACATTGATATCAGAAATCATAAGGGGCTACTCAAATAAACTCAGATAAGCAGATACCAAAAATGTGATTTGGAAACTCGGGAAAAACAGCTGCTTTTTGTTTTAGGTTTCCATGAGTTTCATCTCCATTTGACTCAAGACTACAAACTAAAATTATTTGTCTTGAAAGGGAAGAAGTTTCGTTTTTTTTTTAAAGAGTTGTTTCATCTTTTCCTCAGTGTTTACTATGGTTAAACCTTTGCCTTTGTTTTCCCCATTAAAGAAGTGATTTAAAACGATGAAGCTGAATTGATGCGACATAAAGCTCAGATGATTCACAACCTAAATGGCAAAGCAAATAAGAAACCTGTGAGGAATTCTTTCTGTGGAGGTGGTGCCGCTAAATGGAGCGCATTTATCCGGTCCAGTGACCCCCCTCGCAGAAATGTATTATGTGTATTATTCTGAAGATGTGTGCAATCATACCTCTGTCAAAGCCACCTGATCCAGATTATGTCTAAATGGAGATGTTTATCACTTCAGCTCTTTGGCGTGAGGGCTCATTTAATGTCATGAATGTGTTCAGCTCACAGACCCGACACATTTATATAGGCAAGATTGTGTTTTCATGGGTTGTTACTCGCATGAAAAACCCACTCAGTGGTACATTTTTAGAAGGACTGCCTTTCAAAAGAAATGAAAGCTTCACTTACATCCACCGAGGCTGGCTATGTATGAGGCTGAACAAATGAGCGTGAGCATGGATTTCTGTTTTCAAACAGAAAACTCTGGAAATGAGATTTAAAAACACGTACTGTGGAATAAAATAAAGACAGTGAGTACAAAGTGTTCACCAGACAACTACTTTTACTTATTTTCAGCTATTATTGTTATTATCTTCATTTTTGCACAGATAAATACATTTATTTATTGCTAGCATGCTTTGGAGGATATCTTTTTGTTTGTTTGTTTGTTTTGTTTTTTCCTAAAAGAAAAAAAAATATTAAAATATCTTCATGGATTGGCAACAACTCTGTGAGATGTGTGGATTTCAACGCTTACCGATCAATGCACAACACAGTGACAATCCCCACTGTGGTGAACTGGTTGCTGACATCCACCACAACGACCGCTTTGCACATGAAGTTTCCGAAAACCCACTGCCTGTCTCTGACCAGCTGGTGAATGTTGAAAGGCATCACAAGCAAGAAGAGCATGTCTGCTATTGCCAGGTTAAGCACGTAGATGTCTGATACCATTTTCTTCTTGCATGCTGCCACCGCGTAGATAACCAGCCCGTTGGCAACAACTCCAACTGAGCACAGGATGCCATAGATGGAAGGGAATATGTGCATGAAAGTGGTGATGTCGATCTGACTGTAAGGCGAGGGAGTTGAGTTCTGACATGACTGATCGGCGAAGCTGTCTGTTTGGTTGTTTTTGCACAATATGCCCGTGTCGTTCATCTTCAGCTCGTCCTGTCAGTCACCTCGGCGTGGTCGTTAATTAAGTGGCGCACCGTGCGCTCCGGGATCCCCACAAGCCCGAGCTTCAAACTTAGGGCGGCAAACTTTGGCTCTCTCTCCAAAAGCTCGTATCCGCTTCTCTGCCCTGGCTTTCACTTACAAGGATTATATGAATTAGCACAAGAGGAGGAAAAAAAGCAGTGTCCAACCAAAGCTGACTACACTAGCAAATATATCCCTCCGAACATGTTTATATGTGGGAGCAAATTAGGATCCAAATGTTTATTGTGCGCTTCTGCCGCGAGCTTCAGCGGACACCAGTGTTCCCTCCCTGCAGAGGATCATGCTCCGCGTTGTGTAATGAGAGGAGCAAATCAAAAATCGGCACTTTAAACTCATGACAAGAAATGCAGATTAGGGGGGGAGAGTAAAAAAAAAAAAAAAAAACCATTTAGTGAGGCATTTTGATCATAGGGGCGTTTCCAGGATTTTTTTTCCCCTTTAAACGAGGCGGCACACCCACAGTTTCTGCGCCTTTACGCTTCTACTTCTTTGTGCGTGTAGGTTAAGATTCAAGCTTCGTGGATCAAAGAGGACTTCTTGTTTAAACTTTAAGATGGCAAACTAAAAGAATCTCTTTTCAAGTTCTTTCAAATCGTTTAAGGCGCTAAAAAAAAAAAGTCGGAAACAAATCTGAGGTTCAGACTGCAGACACTTGTAGCGTGCCCCCCTTCAACCCTCCTCTTGTTTCACTTAATTTTTTTTTTTTTTTTTTACATAAAACAAAAGATCTGTTTCCCTTCGGGGGTTTCACCTAGATTTCCAGACGATCTTTAAACATTCTTCTCTTTTGCTTTCTCTAAATTATGATTAGCTTCAACTTCAGCAAATTAAGGCTATCGCTGGTAATTAAGTTTTCCGGTGGTGAATAAGCCCTAAAGGCTCCTGTCTAACCCCGCTATCAAAGATGTGATTTTCTTTGGAGCTTTGCTCTGACATCGCTGGGAGCAGCTATAAAGGACAGGAGCTGATCCAGAATCTGAAGCAGCTCAACAGAGAGAGGGCTCTGCTGGGATCTCATCACAGGTCAGCCGGCAGGAATATATATTGGAGGTTTCCTCGTGCCGGCTTCAGGGGCTGTTTGTTCATTCCCCGTAGTGCTTTCTTTCTGTTCCACCAACCATTCAAAGACGCATATAATATAATTATTTTTCACACAGGTCCTCACATAAAATATACATTATACTTTTGCCAATTCTCTCTTGTCCAAAACACACAGTGAACCTGCCTCAGCGAGCTCTTTAAACTCAGCTCTGAAATGAGTTTTGCATTTGCATTTAATTATCTTGATCCTCCACACCAGCCCTCCTCCTTGCAGAGATGGACGGGTAATTGCTGTGATCTACAGAACCTGTGCAGGTTCTATCTACAAGTCAAAAACATGCAGAGTGACTAAACAGCAAGGCCGGTCGTTGCATTTTGACTGAGGCCCCTCCACTTTGATATCAGCGATTCAAGGACAGGAGATGTGACTATGTTTCAAATGGAGGATTTGCATATTAAAGTCTCCCTGCAGTATCAGAAGTATTTGTTTGAGTTTGAGCAAATCCTTGAGATCAAGGACTAATTCGTTGTTTGCATTTATTTCATTTAGTGTTGCATAACTTCATACTCTCTACATGGGCTCCTGTGGAATATTATATAAGAAGTCCGTGTCCCTCAGAAGATCCTGATTTCTTTTCTATATATTTTTTCATCGTATATCTCACTGGGCAGAGGCTCCCCTACACAAGTTTCCCCTAAAATGAATTCTAAGGACTGTTATTGTCCTCTGATAGTTTACAGATATCAGCATCAGTGACATCATGAGTCATGATTGGACAGCTTCCTTTGTGTCTTTTCCTGCGTGGGTTTCCTCTGGGTTTCTTCCACAGTCCAAAGGCAGAGTTTGTTGGTTTAATTTTCTAAACTGGCATACCGGCCGTAGGTGTGGGTGTGAGATGAATCAAGCTCTCGAAGCACAGAGAATCAATATGTGTGTGAATGGATCAATTTGGCTTGTTGTGGAAGGTGGCTTTAGGCGGTCAGTATGACTAGAAAAGCCGTCCGTTTCCATTCTTTTCAAAATTTCCATTTGTCCCCTGCACATTGTGTTTAGTGCAGATTTGCTAATGTTAGCGGGCCCACTTGGCAGGTAGTTTGTTCCAAGCTTGCCACGGTTCTTCTGTGGATTTGGGCAGTCTCGCTGTCTTTTGTCTCCTCGTGTAATCCCAGACTGACTGCAAGATGTTGAAATCAAAGGTCCACGGGCGCGGTGCCATCTGTTTTAGGACTCCTTGTTCCTCTTGTTACAGAGGATAGTTCAGCTGCAGACTGAATTTGGGACCAGTCAGGCAACATCCTGATGGCTCTGCATCATTGATAACAACCAAATACATTTACACAACATTGTGCGTGTGTGGGTGTGTGTGTGTGGTTTTTTTAATAGCTTGTTTAGAGAATTACAGTGTTTTTCATGTGACTATCTGTTTCTTAGAAGGCTAGTAGAAAAATAGTACAAAAAAGACACAGATCTCATTGTTTGCAGCAGCACGCTTCTTGTGCTATAAATGATAGACTACTGTGGGCTGAAGATACCCAAAGCTGCAAGAGTTGGGCTTGTGGCCGATACAAATCTCCAAAGGCGCGCAGTGCTTGTTTCTCTCTTTCGGCAGCTGCCACTGTGAGCGCTGATGCGCGACAGGGTTAGTAGGGTCTTACCTCACACCTGCTCAAGTGGTCGAGCGCGGAGGATGGCGCTCGCCCCAGTCTAGCGCGGAGGATGGCGCTCGCCCCAGTCTAGCCCACGGAGTGTGAAGGTGTGTGACTGTAAAAAGTACACTGCAGGAAAAAAAAGAGCGTGATAGATCAAAACTGGATCGAGTTAGGATTAAATGACAGCTTGTTAAAGTTTAGAGTGTGCTGACAAGTTTCTGGGTACAGATTAAACCAGAAAGGTTAGATGCATTAAAACCACTGGCAGATAATGCGTTACAATGTATTATCCTGTTGGGAAACTTTGCATCATGGCATTCATGCAGACCACCTGCATGAACATTGTCTTGGATCAAGAATCCCACCAATGCATTGGTCCAGTATCCAAAGTTCCCAGATCCCAATCCATGCAAGCCTCTGGTCTCACGGCAATTTAGGATGAACTGACACAAACTGTTGATGTTTTTTTTGTGACAGCACAACTTTATAACTCACTTACAACTGAACAAAACAAAAATATTGGCTTTAGTGTGACTCAGTCTGTAGTATATTAGGTAATGATCATGTGACTTATGCCACCAGTGCCCTCAAAGGCTTCATTATGGTCACATGTTGTTGTCTACTTCTGTAGCCTAGATTACGGGAATTGAGCCAATGTGAATGCTTTGGAGGTTCACTCGGGTGCAGTCTTTGAACACCCAAACAGCAGGTCTCCTCTGGCCAGTGACACTTTGCACACTTTGCAGACACTGCCCAGACACCATAGGTCAGGTAGGCTGCCTTGAAGTGGAAATAGAACAACCACATCAGAGTCTAGTGACAACAGGAGGGAAAACAAACAAAGAATCAAGAACAAAGAGTCGGAGATGAGAAGCGGCTGCAGCGGACAGCTTTAATTATTTTTATGCTGGGTTTCATTCCTTTACAAAGAAGTTCTTTGTACACGGCTTCTGTCGGGAAAAGTGAAAACAGAAGCAACACATTCGGAAACAGAACATTTTGATATTGATCAACACACGGACATTATTTTTTAACCTGATAAAAGCAAATTACCATGTGCCTGTCAGTCGCAATTTCCCTTTTTGCTCTTGAATGAATTAGTAAAATAAAGTAATCCAAATGCCATCCATGTGACAAACACCATTTACAGCATTCAGTGAAATTACCCATGCTTCTTAGAAAGTTCCTCTATGCAAACACAGAAGTGGTTTCAAGTCTTCTTCAGACAGTTTAAAGACATTACATATTAGATGCTACCCTGTCCTATTTTTTGACATTTCATGCCCTCCAGAATTTCCTCACATCAGTACAGATGAGTGCTCATTATGGTGAAGTGTATAATTGCTGTGACATTGAATCATTTCAAAAGAGCTTTGGGGAGCTGGCACTGAGCTGCGCGCAGCAGGTTTTTACCTGTGTTTGTCATGGTATCGCAGTCAGTATCAAATGCGTATGTAAAACACATGCAGGTTGATTTATATCCACGCAGATAGGCACTAGATTATCACCTGACATCATAAATGTCACGGCCTGCCGTGTGCCAAAAGTGTGGCTGCAACTGCACTGCAGCATAGCCTAGAAAATACACAGAATGAGCATAAATCTGTATTAGCGGAGTACATCTACAGAGATTTATGCTAAGAAACATTTCGACAAGCATGCACTGTAAACCTGTTTTGAAGTCCCATTCCTCCTTTCACTTGGATTATTTAACAAAATCCAAAAACAGACACTAAAACCAATCAATACCTTTCCACAGCAAACAATGCTCCATCACATCAAAGGACACAAACCTGAGTACATCCTGTGCTCTGTGCCCGTGGTACACTCTGTGGACATGGAACTGAAAGCAGTGAATGGCAAGTGTAGCATAACATAATGTAGAGTCTGAGTAACTTTTCTAGGAACGTCTTTTATTCAATATAGTGCTATGCCTTAGGCTGATAATTAAATTATGAAAATGGGAAACACCACAGAGAAACTGCCACTGTATCTATATGTCAAGTTGAATATATAGCATAGAAGGAGACTTCAAATTAAATTAGTTTCGAAGGATCATATGTTTCATTTCCTGCACATTCTGAGCAGGCTGCAATTTGCTGAGCAGATACAGTAACGTATGGGCTGTACATACATTGTGCTCCATGCTAAACTAAACCAGGGTAGAAGTGTCTGTTTTCAATTCAATTACAAAACATGAACCAAAGAAAATAAAACTCCAGCCTGTCCGGTGCGCACTTAACAGTATCATGTGCCCGAGAGGTCGCATGATATTCTGTAATGAAAAGATGAACATAAAGGCATAAATATAAAAAAAAAAAAAAAAAAAAAAAAAAAAAAAAATATAAATAAAAAAAAAAAAAAAAAAAAAAAAAAAAAAAAAAAAAAAAAAAAAAAAAAATATATATATATATATATATATATACTATCATTATTAGTAGTAGTAGTAGTAGCATAAGCAAAAGAAAAGTGATTACTTAAGAATAAAGACAAGACAGAACACGGTTGACTTGGCAAGGTTAAGGCAAAAGGGCAAAATGTGCATTGATTATATAAAGTTGCCAAAAAAGTTGAAGCTGGAGTGGGTGTGCTGGGTTTATTTATTAGTGTGTAAATGTAGAGAAGCAGCCAAGAGTGTGTTTAGGAAAAAAAATACATCAAATGTTTTAAAAAATACAGGCACAGATTTGTTGGTAGCCGAGGCAGCTTACATTGAGAGGTAAAAACGATCACACTGGGATTTATTTAACAGTTTTTTAATGTAATTTTTAGGCTTATCCTGTATTTTTGAATTGCAGCTAGTTTACCGCAAAGCCATGATGCAATCTTTTACTTCAGCGTATTACAGTACGGTTATCTGTTTATTTGTTTGCCTTAACTGTACTGTTTGTCACAAACTAATGTAGTTTGCATGTTTTCCCTGTGCTTACGTGGTTTTCCTACAGGCAAAACCCCCAAAATGCTGCTTTGTAGTGTAAAATGATCATTAGCAAATATATGACCATCAGTTCTACAGTGTTTTTTTTCCGAGTGGGGTTGCCACGCCGCGGCAGAGCTGTACGCAAGACTGCCGTGTCACATACTGTGCTGTCTCTCCTTTTCATTACTTTCAAATGCAGTAAAAGTCCCAGGAAACTAAATTTAGTCCCCTCTAAAGTTCAAACCCTCACTTTCTACAGTCTTGGCTGGCTTTCATTCTACTTCCAAATCATATAGAATAGAAATACATCCAACTACGGGTTCTACTGAATTTTCATTGGTCGCAAGTAATAGAAAGAAACTTCGGTCATTTACGGGAAAAAAAAAAAAAACGCTGACAGGCAGAGCTAAGAGATAAGTACTCCACATTACTACCACCATAATTAAATGTGGCATTAGGGTATGACTGAAGCTTATAATGATTTTATTGCCCCCTGTGACATTTCTGATAACAGATCTTTGCCAGCTTTTGAAGGCAAAACTTCAGCTTAGCACAAATTTCCCTCTGATAGTCCTTCCTTAATAGTGGATGTTTACTGGATGTTTACAGATGGATGCTATATCTTACTAAAGGCAAAATACCCTCGTTATGGAAGACTACCCAGCTTCACAAAGGTCGTGACTTTTGTGACAGAAGCAACTGTGGATCTACAGTTTCTCAAAGATGCCCAGTCTGTTTTTGGCTTCCTGGATGATCAAAGCTTCCTTCAGCTACAGTATTCATACTTTAGATCTGCTCATGGAGCACTGACTTCTGCATTTCCTCCAGAGCAAGAACTCAGTTGATAAAAAGTAAAACTGCACTGCAATCCTTGTAGATTTGTCCAAAGTTATAATATTATTATGTTTTGTTAAATAATCTGCTTTCAGCGGGCATTAAAGCCGGTCATTATTCCAGATTAGATATACGAAACACACAAGATAAAGTCACATTCAAACATCCCTCAGATGAGAATGAGCCCCTTGTTACTGTGGTCACTGGGTTAAAAGGCATCCACCGCAGCCCCCTGACCTTATTTATAGAGCTGCCTCTTTTATTGATCAAATGCTATGAAAATTCCTAGAATGGGACCTTTAGTAACAATTTGCTCTCACAGTTGAGACTAGATGCTGGAACAGATAAAAGCTATTCACAAACCATCTTTGCCATTAAGAGCTGCTAAAGTGAAAGAGTGTAAGGAGCGGGGTAGGGAGGAGGATTTTTGAGAGATTAGTCAGTCCTCTAGTGCAGCACTGCGGCCATGCATCACAGTCTGATCAGGATGACAGCAATATTTCAAATGGTGATGCAAAGAGGACTCGGTCTGCATTTGATTACGGCATTAGTGTGTAAATAGATGCAAGAGGACTACCAGCCAAAGGTAGTTTCAGGTCACAGTTTGAACAGTCCCTAAGAGTTTTTGTTGTGGTTCATGGGGAGCTGGAACAAACACATGGGAAACACTTGACCCGCCTGCCCACATCCAGACTCATTAAGCTTAATAAGAGAAGTATTTATCTCATTAAGCTTGAATTTGGAGGCGGTTAGTTTGTACATTCTTGACTGCGGTGTGCTTGACTAACCTCATTTTGGACCTGTGTGTTTCAGGGAGAGATTTCCTCTCAGCCATAAATCACATGATTCAAGGAAATGTGCCTTTTATATTTCAGCTTCTTTGTTTTATATTGAAGCAATGAAATTCTAGTTTGCGATGTAGCTAGCCTGCCAGGGATTACCAGAGACTCATTCTCAATTATTCTCATGGAGGTTTGATACCATTTTGTGATTGAACAATCAGTTAACGTTTAATGAAAGCTACATTTCTGGGTTATAGATTTCTGCATTGTTACACATTTTGTTGTCTTTGTAGGAAACCAAATTTAAGTTGAAGTGATTAATGATTCAGTCTTTCATTTGGAAGTGTTTCAGGGTCTTGACATCAACACTGGATGAAAGTGCCCTGCATGGCAGGCAGAATATGTTGGATTTGGATGAGAGAGTGAAGTGCTGAGGTATCAGCTAATGCTAGCGGCCTCTGGTGCTTCACTCAGGCTCACGTCTGCTAATTAGTACTTAGTAATATTTAAAAAAACAAAACACTTTTGCACAACAAACTGGAGAATTCTTTTAGTACAATTAACAGTGTAGGATAGTAAGATTTAAAAAAAAAAAAACTAATAATTTTATTAAAACACTAAGACTATCTTGCATCTGAACCTATTCATTGTACCCTTACATACTGCGTGTCCGATTTGACCTGCATTCCTAAAGTAACGCCACTCTACAGGTGCTACAAAATTTTGTTTATTGAGGCTGCTCTGGGTCAAGATCTATTCATCTGGACTTTAGATCCACCGGCGTGGCTCACATCGAGAAATCTGTGGTTTCAGGATTTTTGTTTAAACTTTATGACGTGCCCATCCATGTCTGTATGTTTTTTATGGGACAGTGATGGGAGAGTTTGCACAGGTTTCTACAGAGACAAGCACCCGTGGGTCTTAAAATTGGTCTAAAAAAATAGTAAAATCTATATATGGTATATATAGATTACTCTTTTTTTCTGATATAGCAGTGAGGACAGTGTTTAACGTCTGAAATGGTTATACATGGCTATATTATAAATCTCAGCAGCTCCAGAATTTTTTTGCTATTTTGACTTTCAGTTAAATAGATTTAAATCATCATGGCTGTTTTCATGCTTTGGAGAAAACAGGATGTGATATTGTGTAAGAGTAAATATATTTGATCCAAAAAAAAGGGTTGTAGAAATGTAAAAGTACACTTTCCCTGCTCTCTGAAACGTAAATTAAGGCTTAATCATCCATGTATTAATGTCAGGTTGGCTATTTATACATTCTAAAAACATCTGTAGTTCGAAACCTGGCACAAAGACTTATTATGAGGGAGTTCTTGGCCGTCTAATGTGAGGGCATGAAATATGAACAGTATGCAAGGTTTGAGGTTGACTAAGGAACCGTGAACACATAATGTGTTGGGTATGAAAGCTGTGTTTATCAAAGCTGTCTAAATGGAGAAATACTGCGTGACTGTATAACGAGAATGCACAAAACTTTTTTTCAGTATTTTATTATTTTAGCGCAAAAAAATTAAGAAATGATACATAAAAGCATGAGGTCAAGCTGAACTCGGTAGGATTCATATCATGCATTCCCACATGCTTTTATTTTTTATTATTTTGGGGGATTCCCAGTGGTGTACCACCTCATATACATGTCTCCTCTGGCTATTCAGTATGAATTTGTGTTTCTTTCTTATGTGCTGTTTTCAGCTGTGTAACACTGCTGGCCACAAGGAAGCTTTTTGTTCGGCTTCTTCTTCTCCGACTAAGCCTGATGAAATATTCATGGAAATTTCACCCAGAACAAAGAAAAGATCTGAATATAAATTACATGTTATCCCGCGACTATTACAAAGCATGCATCCAGAACAATACTGTGGCTTTAGGGTTTTTTCTCATTACATATAGCAACGACGCTCCCTGTATGTTTCGTCCCACGCGAGTTGTCATTTTAGTGTGCAATTCATTCGGATTAAATAGTCGTTTAGGCTATGACTCACTCCAGGCAGCGGTTCTGTCAAGAAGAACGAGCAATAGGTCAGCGCATGTCAGCACAAACTTACCAGACTGTACCAGACTCGGACTGAGATATCTCAGTCTGTGTTTGGATCACAGAATGAATGACAGGCATTTCTTTTAAGCAACTTCGACTGTAAGACTTGTCCTTGTTTTGTTCTTCTCTGGTTTTTGGATGACACAGATCTTGTGAAGGTTCTTTGGACCATCATATGATCTCCTTCAGGGGAATGAGCGAGATGAATTCACATACTGTATGCAGGGAAAGAATCCACTTATAAAATACCCACACATCTATTCTGGTGTTACAAATAACTCACTTTACTAGCATCTCATTTTCCAAGAATTAACAATCAAAACATTGTATTTTCCTACCAACTCGGGACAAAGTTTGGATTTGTGGACATTTTAAATAGGCTGCCATTTAAGTGAAATATTCATGGTAATTTGGGAAATAACGACTTATCTTGAGAGCCAGACGAAAAGTGGCATGAAACTTTTGTTTTCTCAAGATACAGCAAGTGAAGTGAAAATATGCAGACAGGTGCTGAGCTCGAGGAAAATGTCACCACTTGCCAGAAGAACAGTTTTAATGCATTTTGGCATTTATTGTGCAAGTGTGCTCAACTCTACTGGAGTGTTGGAACACAATAAATAGTAAATAAATTAATAATAAGCTAAGCACTTTCTAGCATGTCACCAGTGTTAGTATTTGGTAACCTTTTATTCTGAAAAACATATCTGATACTTAGAATTACAGTCTGTTAAGAATAAATCAGCATGACTATAATACAGGTTTTTACAATAACTCTCATACATTCTGACCGTCTTACCAACAACAACAATATGCATACTAAATGCACTTTATATGACCACACTCTACACTTCTGTCCACAGTAGCTGCTTTATTTTATTAATTTTTTTCTATGCTTTTCATTCTTTTATTTTAGTTTTTCTCAGTTATTTCGCTTATTTATTTGTGTATAGGGAACTGGCAAAGTAAGAATTTCATGCAGTGTACGTGACAATAAGGAACACTACAATAATAGCATGTTTTTATTACATTTATGAAACTATAGAGTAAAAAAAATATTTAAGTTTAATGTTTTAGCTATTTTGAACAATTGTGGAAGGAAAAAAAATCTATTACCACTGCTTTGAAACAGTAGCTGCGAAGCTATGCAGTCCACTTTAAATTAGCTTTTAAATGACCCTTTAAACCAAACCAGCTGGACAAAGTGTGCGTTTCATTATTCTACCTGCATTTATGCAAATGAATCAAAAATACAAGCACTGCTTTGATAATAAATAATACATTTAGTAGCCTAATAGCTTTAATAGTTTCAGTTTAATTCTGGAAAAAAATTCCTGCTGCAGGTCAAGCATACTGAAAAGCCAGCAGTACCGCGGTGAAAGCAAACCCATCTAGCCTCGAAATAGTTCCCGGAAGTTAGCGACATAAGCTTGCTGAGTACTCTAGATAGCAGCACAGATGTTTGAGAGGTAAGATGTTTCTGTTGTTTTTGTTTAAAGAGCAAGCCTGCATGTTATCAGCACATAAATCAAATTACTCTGTGTATTAAAACATAAAATTGTGGCTTACCTAGCAACAAATTACTACGCTGTGAACATATTAGGCTAGCAAACTCATAATATTGATGAGGAACAACAAATGCATTTATCAATTTGTCAGATATTTCACCTTAATGTTATTTCATTCATTGACATTATGAAATGTTTACAAAAGACTTCAAAATGTGACTTTTTGCTGGGTTTCCGGATTGAAATATTAGCTAAATATAGCATTAATAAAACATTATGTCCTGTGGCTGTCTGCTCTGTTTATACTCTGTGAATATGAACTAGTGTCATAAAATGATAACTGAATAACAATCAGGGAAACAGCTATTTTAAAAAAAAATTATATATAGCTATAAATAAAGAATGGGAGCATATTTGAAGCATATTTTGTCCTGTTTACCTTTACTGTCTGTATTACAGCTGAGCTGACTGCTGAAGGAGAGCCAATGAGACTGAAAACACAAGGTAAGTTTATAATATGCTACTAGTGTTAGTATTTATTGAATATTTAAGACTTAAACTAATAAGGGGGGCTGTGTATTTCCCAGGCAAACACTTCAGCTCGCACTAGTGCACTGAATCACGATGCCATCAACCGACATCACCGACAACCACCCCTCAATCTCTTTCTGTCCAACCTGCAAGTCTTAAAATGAATTTGTCTTGGAGATTACTTTCACTCTGAGATGTGAATCGTGGAGATTACTGAAAACATAATGAAGAAAAAATGGTAGGTAGACTATATTTCATTGTGAAATATTTAATACAAGATTAAGTAAGTGATCTTGTGAGCTTGATCTTGACACTAATCTTTGAATGTTTTACTTACATATACAAACATTTATCAACATACGCTTCACTGTGAGGTAACAGTTATTATAGATCAATTAATTTATTGACTATTAATTACTGTTACTGTTAGAGTCTTCCACAGTGTCTTTTATCCTGTCTCCCTGCCTGTGCCTGGTTCTTCCTGTTAAAGGGGAGTTTTTCTTTCCCACTGTTGCCAAGTGCTTGCACACTTGATTGTTGGGGTTTTCTCTGTCTTACTGTACGGTCTCTACCTTATAATATAAAGCAACTTGAGACGACTGCTGTGATTTGAGGCTCTATAAATATAACTGAATATTATAAATTGAATATTCCAGCTGCCTGTTAAGCACTTCCAGGAACTATCTGAAGTACATGAACCACATGATGACCCCGCATTCACCATTCGAGGGCTCTGACTGAAGCCAAACCATGTCTGCAAATTTCCTCTTGCAGCATAACAAAGCCACTAGATCTTGGGGTCAAGAGTTTTTGACACATGCTGGAGGAGGACTTATCTGATTTTATCACTTTCTCCCCTCTCTGCAGACCAGTGCTATGGTTTCTCTCAAATGTGTATTCATCTGGGATCTATGCTCTGCTCTGCCACCAGCGTCATCCACAGCTTCCTACCTTATTTACTTATTTATAACGTTTTAGTCACTCTACTCATCTCGGCGACTGAAGCTCCATCCACGACAACAATGACCCCCCTCACCCCCAATGACGATACTGAATCAGACTCCGCTGGGCCTCCTCAGCGCTTTCATACACCACAGAGCACAGCTGGATGTTAACAGCTTAATTGTACCACGCAGTGCAGCTGTGTGGTACCGTTTGCGTTCGTAGCGTTTCTCCCTTCATTTAATTTGCCATTTTTCCTTTAATTTGTCACCCATCTGCAGTTATGTCGTGCGTCTCTGTTTACCCTCAAACTGCAGGGTTTTGACAGCAGTCTGATGCGGTTCCTGTTTGATTCGTAATGCCTTTCAAAACAGTGGTTTAGAAAGCACAGAGTTCTCTTTCTGCAGCTTATCTGATTATAGATTTGATGTAAAACAAGAATCAGCCACATTTGCCAAGTTATGATTTCTGAAAAGGAAAAAAAAAAAGGCTCCTTCCTTCCTTTCTTCCTTCCTTCCTTCCTTTCTTCCTCCTGGCAGTTCTCAGGATGGCAGTTTCTAATCTTTCCTTTTCTTTGTTTGTTTGGAAATACAAATACTTTCATATTCATGATGTCTTCTTGTAGAAGCGGGGTGTAGGATGAAGAAATTACAAAGAAAAATAAAGAGAAAACCCCCCCCAGCTTGATAACATTTAGCATCAGCTTAAGGAACTGTTTATATAATCACATCTACTGTTGAATGCCTGTATTTAATGGCAGTGTTTTTCATGAACCTTGATGTGACATGTAGCTCATCACAACTCCCTGATGCTTTATTTGATTTCATAGTCTAAGATAAAAGGAGACAAGGGAGAGGTAATAGTTCTTTGTTCATAATGAAGGCTTCAAGCAATCCTGAGAACGTTTAATTACTAATAGCACACATTAATCCCGAATCACAAATGCAGTGCCAAAAATCAGACTATAAACTGCCGAACATGTTTGATAAAAACTTTTCTAAAATGATAAATAAATAAAACGCGGCACAAGTGGTTTTAGTTTCAGTGACAGAGGCTGAGGCCGCCAGCAGCTGTAGGTGTGCCTTTCATTTAAAGTGGTAACTTTAGGCCATAGCAAAACCCTGATGGGCGACTTATAAAGGTTTTTTTTTTTTTTTTATAAATTAGATTAAAAACAAACAACCAGGCTGTAAACATGTTATTTTCATGGTTGAATTTGGGCATTTTAAAATAGGAGTCTATGGGGACTGACTCGACTTGAGTGGCCTCGGGGGAAACAACAATTTTTCCTGCTTTTTTTTCTTTTTTTTTAACCCTAAAACAGCCCTGAGTGAAGCAGCAGAAGCCGGCATGATCTTTTCACAATGGACCTTCTCCTTGAAGACATTTTACCAAACCGCATACTCTGGGAAGAGAGCACAGAGGTCATTCTTTAGATCCTCACTTAGCACTGTGGGTTACCTCCAAACTCCCGTTCCCAGCCAGCGTTTTAGAGAAACTAGCGTGCATGCAACTGTTAACTATTATGAAATATTACAGATTGTAATTTGTTTTTCCACAGATTGCACTCCACAGGGGCAGCTCTCCCTTGTTGTCACTAATTGCATTACTGGATGGCTCGAGCTGTAACTGGAGTGGGGTTTTTTTATGTCTCTGAATATTCTGCATCCGCACAAATGATTGTTTTTTTGTTATTTGTGCGCTCATTATACAGCGAGCCGCGAGAGCCGATTCTCGGTCCAATTTGAGAGTAGGCTCAAAGACTCCAACCCTTGCTCGTAGTAGGTCACTCTAATACTGTGGGGTCTTTACCTCGCATTGTTAAGTGTCTGTCCCATTTAAATCAGATAAAAGTGAATGAATTTGCTCCTCTGTTCATTGTGTTTCCTGCTTATCCAGTTTAAGGTCACAGGGGAGCCTGTACCAGCAGACACCAGTTACAAGGCAGGGTACACTCTGGTCAGCACAAACCATAACCCCTCTCCTTGTGCTGCCCCCTGCAGGCAAAAGGTTTAATTAAATTATATTCAACTAAATATTTTTAAAAAGGGAGCTCTGTACTTTCCCTTTCTTCTGCAAATCTTCTCTATCAAGAACTTTAATCCAGTTTAGATCATCTTCACTGGTAAAGCTGTTTATTTATTGGTTTAAAAAGGGTAAAATGTGATCGAGATACGTCACCAACACGCGTCAGCAAACATGTGTTAGACATTTCTAAGTTGACGGAGACCTGCGGCAGTCTTAGAACAAACACGAAGGGATTACACCTCCCACATAGCCTGGAAACACCTCTATGCGATTCAAGAAGGGCTGTGGGATGCGACTGGACAGTGGGGAAAAAAAGAAAGCATTCACATGCACATATGAAGTGGCACATTTCCATAATGGCAGTATTTGATTTACCCAAAATTGTGTATTGATTTATTTGATTACTTGCCTCACAGACTCACAGAAAACCATGGCAAATAGTGAGTCATACCCGACCAATTTCATGTGCAGACAAGCATAATATTTTGTGTGGTCTTATGGTGGGTGCTCAAGATTTAATCAAGGATCCACACTGGATCTTGCTTGCATAATCACAGCTTTGATATCGTGAGTCACTCAAAAACAGGGAGTGCAGAGGAGAAGCAAACCTTCCATTGTCACATGGCTGCATGGGGAGGATGGATGCCTGAACGCATTGTGGTAGAACAGGAGAGCAGTGACACCCAATGAAGGCTTTATTCAGTCATGAGCACAATTCTTCCCTGGCTTTCTTTAAACCAAGACAATAAAGGTACTAAACCTGAAACCTAGCTGTAATTTCAAAGTTTAATTTCAAACTCAACTGAGGTATTTCTGTGCCTGAAACATGACAAATCTTAACAATAGCATTGCTGATGCATAAAACGGATGAAGCTTTAATATTTTGGGAGAAAGCAGGGATCGTGTGCTGCAACAATGTCATCTTAGAAGTTCTTTTGCACTGTTACTAACACCACAAGAGGGCAAGATGTTATTTGGGGGTATATACATTGCTTTTGTGCAGATTTGAAATGCAAATAAGAGTTCAACGTGTAGTATCACAGCTCTTTGTAAGCATTAGAAAAATAATTTCGCCACTATTCTCACCTCAAAGTGCAGCAGCACAATAAAAACGTGGTGAATCTTGCAAACTATACTTGCCAGATGCCACTAGACTAACAATGACACTGCAGTCATTTCAGGTCTTCTCCTCCTACTTCAGTGCACAGAGAGTGGAAAAAAAACCCAGACACAAACGGGAAAACAATAGCTCACTGTGAAAACATCTTTTTTTTTTTTTTTTTTTTTTGCTTCATGCGCAATCAT
>VUQG01023434.1:44843-78885 GCA_015106755.1 Etia nguti
AGAGAGTGAGTGATATTTTAAAAAAAAAAAACGGATTTCTATTAAAAATGTCTGCCAAAATTTGTTGGATGTGGATAATCGGTTATGCTGCACAGTAGCGTGCACAACACTTGGTTACACATTTTTCTTGCAAACTGCAATCAAAGTATGAAACTGCAGTTTGTCTTCCTGCCATCCCCGTTCCCGCTTCCCCATGCTGAGCACCAAACTGCACCGCTGAATTTAAGAACTTCCTTTTTGATGTGATTTTAAGTTTCTAATGGCATAATTAGTCTTTTCTCCAGGCTTAAGGGAGGGCATTTATGTTGTGTTTTCTTTCTTTTTCTCGACAGTCATCAAAGTGGTTTTATTCGAGGGTGTAAAATGCCTGTTTGAAAAGAGAAGAGGCACGTCACTCGGCTTTACACAAACAAACAAAAGTCAAAAGGCTCAAAATAGTTTCGGGGGTGGCGGGAGAGAACAAAAACAATAAAAAAAAGACGAACACCGTATTGATCCTTCATCGCCCTCGGGGGCTTTTTGAATTAGAGCTCGCCATCTCCGCAAAGAGTTGTCTCACCTCTCTGTAGCATCTTAGCATTCACACGGTGTCTATGGGGTTCCAGCATTATCAGTATGCGGCACACATTGCCCCTCCAGGTCTGCAAATAACTCTGTGGCATGCCCCCCACCTACCCACCCCGCCCCTTTGTTGATCTATACTTTATTGCTATATTTATGAGTAATACACAGGCACCAACGCAGTCGTTCCAATCAACTGGGGGCTGTGCAGATTCTTTTTTTCCCTTCTAGCTGTAAAACTTAATGAATAATTTGAATAGGTGCTGACACAAATAGAGAGCATGGTCAAGTTTATTTATTTCATTAGATTTTACATATACCGCTTTAAAGTTACACGCTAGCCCTCGAATCCTGCGAACATCCTCTAGAAAAGCATTGATCCGAACATTCCCGCTCCTGCGTGTCAGCCCGTGGATCAAAGATGAACATATCAAACACAGTGTCATTCCAGATAACATCTCTTCCCCACCTGTCTTTATAGAAGTAGAGACTGCCTTAGTGCACACGGGACTTGCAGCCACCGCTTTATACATAATCCTCTGTGGAGTTCAGTGATTTCACCGTGGAGATACGGACAAGCACTAAGCCTGCAAAGGAGGAATCAATAAAAGATTTTTTTTTTTTTTAACACCAGAGAGACCGGGTTTATACCCGACGCGCAACTGTCTTTGTCGCCAGCCCATGATAGCAAAGCTGGCATCATTTTCACCCTGTGACTCTGTGAGGCAGGACCTTCCACCAAAAAGGCTTTTTTTTTTCTTTTCTCGAAGCTCCTTGGGAGTTGTTTATATTTCTGCGTGTGGACAGCTTTAGATGATTTAATAATGTCACAGCCAAGATACAGACACTAAAGTTTACAGGTGTATAAAGATCGAAGTGAAGGCCAAGTTCAAAGATGGAGGGGGTAATGCGTGGCCCATGAGTGCTCAGTGAAAGATTTTGTGTGTATTTGTAACTCTCATTTAAAGTCATTTATGTAATATTTTCCAGGATGGGTAACTCATTGGCATTACTATTGAAGGATGGGATCACACAAGGTCCATCCATCCATGCCTTCAACCAATCATCCATTTTCTTGTCCCCTTATCCAACTAAGATTGCGGTGGAGCTGGATCCCATCCTAAGTTGTCACCGGGTTCAGTCAGCGTTCAGCCACCATAAAATACGACTCAGGACAGATTTCCTCTTCTCTGACACCCATTTTAGCAGCTTAAACATGTACACACAGGGTTCCGTGGATGAGCATATCCACCAGAGGAAGATGGCACTGCAGCAAAACCTCTTGGCACTCACTCAGTCACTTAATATGCATGCATTTCCACCTACTGGTCAAGGGATAACACTGCACATCATGATCTCCCCGCCACCCCCATTTTTTTTTTCTTCTTATTTGTCAGTCTGTGATACAAATCTAAATTACTGCTGCAAAATAGAGATTCAGGCAGATAGTAGACATGCATGTAAAATTTGAGCATATTTATGTAATAGATTGCAGCCAGTGGAGCATATCACAGGCTGCCTCAGGGGTTTATAGAGGTTGTAAAAACAGGCTGGTTCAGGCCTGAGTTGATTTGTGTCTCTGTTTTCAGGTGTTCCTGCATGTAATTTGTCCAGAACACCCTCACACCCCCTTTTTTTTTTATATCCGAGCTGCAAATTTTCTCTCAAACAGGACGACACAGTGCGTGAGCCATTATTGCAGTGCATTTTAAATTAAGCTTGTCATCCAGACCTGCTCTGACTGTTCGGCTATTGGGAATAAAAACAGGTGGTGCCTCCCCCTCTTGTGGTTTGATGCATTATTACATTGGTTTGTGCAGTTACTGCTTTAAGCTGTGCCCAGTCATTAGAGATTTTTTCTTTTTCTTTTTGATAACCGCACCGAGGCTGAGTCTGAGCCGGGGCAGTGCGTCAGAATCTGCATTTCATGAGATAAATGTGCGTGCAAGGGTGGCGCCGATGTTTGATCTCAGCAAAACATCACACACGCTCTCCTTTGTGAGTGTAATGTGGAGTTATGCGACTGCTGTGATCATGAAGACAATGTTTGAGAGGGAAGAGAAAGAAATCAATGTCAGAATTGAAGTAGATGCCTTATTTCCTTTGGAGTGCACTGTATTGCTGATTGAGCGTTCAGACCCATTCAAAACCAAGATTGCCTCTCCTCTTTATAGGCAGCTCCAGCTTGGATTGACTCTCAGTCTCATGATGCTGGTAAAAATAGCCCTGTTCTCAACAGGCTAGATTTAATTTAGCAGTCTCTACATCGGCAGTCGATGGGAAAAAGTAGGAGTAGAAGCAGGTTTAGAAAACTCTGTGACTTTCATGAAAAAAAAAACAACAATAACAACAGTGACAACCAGAGTGATCACTATACAGCTCTGTATTGTTTGCATTTGTGTACCTATGATCACTTTCCTCTACCTCCACGTCCGTGTGTGTGGGGTTTTTTTGTTGTTTTTTTTTTTTGACAGTGAAGACAAGTGTTCAGCGTGGCAAATGTTTTCCCATGCGTTCAGAATTTTCTTCTTTAATCTCCTCCGAGAAAGCTTCGGGGCTTGGCTGCAAAGCATGGGTGCCTGGATGAGTTATGGCGTGCCAGCTCCTCAGAAGGGTTTAGAAGAATGGGTGAAAGAGGAGGTTTCACCCAAGAACATGCTAATAGTGAAAACTTATCACGTCACCGCGCAGAGCAAGAGTAGTCCTCCCAGATCCCTATCTGTTATTAAAAAGCTATGATATGAGACAGACGGTATTGTGTCCCGGAGAACAGGGTCCCTGCAGGTGACGGTGAAATGCCACACAAGAAGTGGCGATGAAACTGTAAGTATAGATGCTTGGATTCATTCTCAAGGCATCAAATTTAAGTCTTTGTTTTTCTTTTTCTCTTTTGTGCACACACGATTGTGCATACAATACTCGTGTGTGTTTGTGCACAGGGGGCTGTTGGTGCATCAGGGGGTTGAAGTTATGTGGATTGAAATTCATCAAAATCAGCAGAGCGTTGTGATGAAGGCTTTGTGAGGGAATTTCAACCATGACTATAGCCAGGCTCCATGCAAAGTCGTTCGTTTTCCGTTGCCTTTTTAATGAAAATTCTCCCCAGCTATATTGGTCCTCACCATAGTTTTAACCTCTGCTGTTTTTACTATCCGCTGAATTGGCTGGTGCCGTCCACTGGGGCGGGCTGTCTGAATTAAAATCATCCAGGAGTTGTTTAGCGCGCTGAGAATCTGGCCACGCGTCTATCTATCGCCTGAGTCCCTGGAGACAGATTCGCCATATTAAATTCGTGTTTGTTCCATCCAGTTTCCATTTGGAAACTGATTGACTCAGTGCATCCCCATCCGCCATAATCACCAAATAATTTACCTTGTTGTTATCAAGAGGCAGATAATGGGAAAGAAAATAAATCCCAATCTCAGCTTTGTTAGGCCAGAACATTACAATAAAATGCTCGAGTTGTTTGTGAGGCACCAAGAAATGAAAACGGAAGAAAAGCCTCCTAATGTTTTACTTGTTTGCATGATTGCTTTAGCAGTTCCTCACCTGTGTTGTGTCTTCCTAAGTTCAAATGGGTTCACGTATCTATGGCCAGTCATTCACTTCCTATAACCCAGCACATTAGTGTGAATTGCACGACTGAAGCTGCTATCATGTCCTCAACTACTTGCAGGATGATCACAGCCCATTGCATATGCATTTACAACCTCCAAGTAGGAGGCATGAAGTACAGTTGACATTAACTCGCTCTCAATGCACCATCATAAACAAATTCAGTGGCCTTGTACAATAACCTTGCGTCAGATCATGATGGATGATTTGCCATCAAGATGATTTTTGGTGAGATGTTTCCTCTAGCAGTTTTTATGATGCAATGTTTGGAGGCAAATAAAAAAAATTATGCAACAGTACTGCACCATGACCTGTTGTGCATTAGCTGACAAAACTTCCATTTATCACTGACAGTCAGAAGTAGGAAGTATTGTAAGTAAGTACAAACACTTTGTTAATGTACTTTAGTAGAATTTTCAGGTATCTGTACTTTACTCGAGTATTTATTTTTTTGACAGCTTTTTACTTTTACTCCCTACATTTTTAAACAAATATCTGTACTTATACTAGAGGGTAGTAGAGATGAATTTGAAGTTAAGCTGATGAAGATTGTGTAGTGTATAATATAAAGACAGCATAAGCATTGTACTGTCAGCGTAGAGGATGGAAATCAGCCAGGACAACTCATAAAACATCTGCTTACACCTTGTTGAATTAAAAAAAAATCTACTGATGCTTTCAATAGAAATTATTGTGTGTTGCGATTCCTTTATTAGAATTAAAATTTAGACTGAAATAAAGTTTGTAGTCCTATCTACTAATATTATTTTATTATTACATTAATATAGCCCAAGGTTCAGTTAGCTTTGCATAAAATTGGGTGGTAGAAATGTTCTTCAAGGAACTACATTTACTTCTGCTGACAGTGCAGATCAATGCCAGTCTCTTGTATACAACCCCAGTTCCAAAAAGCATTGGGATGCTGTTTACAATGTAAATAAGATCAGGATGCAATGATGTGAAAATTCATAAACCACAAAATCTACACAATAGCACACCAAAAACATCTCAAATGTTTAAAGTCTGAAAATCATTTTAATAGAAAAATAATATCATGTCAAATATAATGGCAGCAACGTGGGCAACAAAAGGCTGGGAAAGTAAATGGTACTAAAAAGAAAAAGCTAAAGGAACATTGTGCAACTGGTTATGTTATTTGGCATAATTGGGTATAAATAGAGCAACTTAGAGAAGCACAGAGAGTGTCTCAGAAGTAAAGATGAGCTGAGGTTCACCAATCTGCAAAAAACTGTCTCTACAAATTGTGAAGTAATTTCAAAATAAAATATTTGAACATAATTATCATGTTGTCGGGGCGACTGTGGTTCAGGGGGTTGCGACACTCATCTTGTAACCGGAAAGTTGCCGGTTCGATCCCCAGCTCTGTCTGTCCTGGTCGTTGTGTCCTTGGGCAAGACACTTCACCTACCGCCTACTAGTGTTGGCCAGAGGGGCCGATGGCGCGATATGGCAGCCTCGCTTCTGTCAGTCTGCCCCAGGGCAGCTGTGGCTACAACTGTAGCTTGCCTCCACCAGTGTGTGAATGCGAGAGTGAATGAATAGTGGAATTGTAAAGCGCTTTGAGGTCTCGAAAAGCGCTATATAAATGCAATCCATTATTATTATTATTATTATCTACAGTACATAATATCTTTAAATGATAACAAAAATCTGGAGAAATCTCTGTGCGCATGGGAGAAGGTTAAAAATCAGTGATGATTATGATCTTTCAGTCCTTACTGCGATAAAAACAGTAAGGATTCTGTCATGGAAATCACTGCATGGGCTTAGGACACAATGCCATTGACAAACGTAGGTTAATTTGGGGGGGGGAACATTGATGCCACGCCCTCCGGACTAACAAGAAGAGTATCTGCCTTGTTATCAGCATTCAATGATATATGGAGGTGCATTAGTACCTATAGAATTGTCAACTTGCACATATGGAAAGGCACCATCAATGCTGAATGTATACTATATTGCCAAAGCTTATCTCTCACTCAGGCTTCATTCACACAGATATGAATTTGAGTGGCATCCCAGTTTTAATCCATAGGGTTTAATTTGATGTCGTCCCACTCCTTCTATAACAGCTTCAACTCTTCTGGGAAGGCTTTCCACAAGGCTTAGGAGTGTTTTTGACCATTCTTCAAGAAATTTGTGAGATCAGACACGGATGTTGGATGAGAAGGCCCGGCTCACAGTCTCTAATTCATCCCAAAGGTGTTCCTTTGGGTTGTAGTCAGGACTCTGTGCAGGCCAGTCAAGTTCTTCCACACCAAACTCACTCCTCATGTCTTTGTGGAGCTTGCTTTTTGCACTGAAGCGCAGTCATGTTGCAACAGGAAGGGGTCATCCCCAAATTGTTCCCACAAAGTTGGGAGTATAAAATTGTCCAAAATGTCTTGGTATGCTGAAGCATTAGGAGTTCCTTAATTAAGAGTTTACTGGAACTAAAGTGCTGAGCTCAACTTCTGATTAACAACCCCACACCATAATCCCACATCCACCAAACTTTACACTTCACACAATGCATTCAGGCAAGTGCTGCTCTCCTGGCAACCACCACACCCAGACTCGTCCATCACCACGCTGGAATTCACTGAGCTCCTGACCGCGACCCATTCTTTCACAAATGTTTGTAAAAACAGTCTGCATGCCTAGGGCCTTTCTCAGGGAATTTGAATTTGAATTAGACACTACTAACCCACACGCTGTAGTTTTCAGTAGAAGTGATTGATTGATTGACAATAACTGGGAATTTTTAACTGAGAAAAGTTTTAACTATAACTTTAAACTTGTCTCAGAATCAGGAGTCACAATAGCGGACGTGGTATTATTTGGTGTCCAATATGAGACAGGAAAGCTTCTTCTGTTACTCTCCACACATACAGCAACACACACAGGAGCAGAGAGTAAAGGGAAAAAGCAGCAGTTTCTTTTCACATTCATTGCTTTCATATAGCACATTCATGCTGGGCTCCTGACAGATTTCACAACACACCATGTTGTGTTGATTGAAAAATCCACTGATATATTATCGCCTTTACGTAAGCCGTGTGGTTTTCAAAGTAAAAAAAAAAAAAGTCCATATCTTGTCTTCGTCGACAATAGAAAATCCACACCTCTCTTACCAATCACCTAATACTTTAATCACACTCTTTTGTCCCACACTTGTGAATGTAACTGATTAGCTGAGTCCACTGGCAGATTAATACGTTGTTTCAACACTGTTAGCACAAGTGCTGACAATGATATTGCCTTCTCCCACTCATACTTCTGGCTATCATATCTGTATTTGAACTCTTGGTCTTCTGCTGCTCAACATTCCTGTCCACTCTGCCTTTAACAAATTTGCATCTTAGTGCAGTGCAGAGAGGAAGGTCAGAGGAAGAACACTGTGTAAGCCTATCAATGAGCAAACCTGTGTCAAAGATTTGGCCCAGTCTTGTTTTCACAATTAGTGTTGAGCATCTAAAAATATAATCTGAAATGACAGAATGTAAAATAGATTGGTGTGTATGTAAAAAAAATAAAAGGTTTTTAGAAGGAAAGTACATACATAATGCTTGAAGGTTTATTAAAAGCCTAAAACCTCAGTTTACTCAGTGGTTACTCATTTATTATTAAGTCAGAATTGTTTACAATACTGCTATCCACGTTAATAGCACTGCACTATAATTAATACATGAATGGTTTGTGGGCAACCACACATAGAGAAGGTGCATTTAGCTTCATTTGCACAGACATGAAGTCCACAGAAACACAACCAGAAAAGGGAAAATCAATTCCAATCAGCAAGAGCCTGACCTAATGTTAACTATGAGGCCCTGAGACACTTGTGCTAACTGCGTAGTCCCCACTCTGACCACACTACAGTGAAAGTAAACAGCATTTCCAGCCTGGCTGTAAAGTCGATCTCAACAGAAAGAGAATGAGAATGAATGTCACGAGGGTAAGATCTGGTAAGATCCCGGTGGCACTGATTGATAGCAATCGCCTTCCCGTATCAGAATAGAGCACAGCGGGCTCTAATTATGAGATGATGTTAAAGTAACATGTCACATCTGCACCTTGGAATCACTCCCCAGCATGAATTAAACATGACAGGTCTGTGCGCTGTGAGAGGAAATCAAATTATATTGTGACAAACCGCTCCAACACTTAAACGATGATACAAATGCACAGAAAGAATTAAGCCTGGAAACCTGTCTGACGACTTTATTCTCAAAGATGGGGGGGCGGCACATTTATGAACATCAAGCATCAAAATCAGGAGCTGCAAAGAGGCCACCGAGTGTCATAAGTGTAAAAGAGTCAGTTAGCGCATTTGGTTTCTCAAAGCATCAGGCAGAGAGGTTAATTGTGCTTTAAGGTCATACATATGTTCAAAAACTCCAGTGCGCGCCTGCCCATCGTTCCTCTAACTGTTCAACTCTGTGATACTGCAAGTAGATTATTATGTCTCTTATGTTCAATGGCCTCTTGACCCTCCCACTTCGGCTGCCCTTTACTCCATACTTATAGATTACACCCTACCATCTTCATTTTGTTCTGAACTGCACTGCTGTAACATTTCATGTCTGCATCCTGCGTGATTGCAATGCTCATGTCCTACAGTGTGTCTCTCCAGGAGCGTGTTTTGCCATGATGACGCACACAGACAGACTCACAGGGTGGAAACAATACTAATGATGCTATATGTGCTGGTCATAAAACTTGGATTTGCAGCAGCTGAGGCTGATCTCGGATCACCACCCACTGATAATGTCTCTCCCTGAGAAGATAAAACTGATGTCATACTTTGAATTTTCGAAACTATCCCAATATTTTGTTAAGTTTGAAAGTTTAAACAGCACAAAAGGACAAATTTGATGAAATAATTAAATTACTTAAGAAACTGTAGTCATTAAGGGATTAAGAAATGGCTCATTTATCTATACAGAACGACATCTGCTGACGAGCGAAGGACATTTATTATTGAAAATGCAATGAGTCAGACTATCAGCTTTCACAGCACTCCATGCAAACTTGCACAAACATATATTAAAGGTGCTGCCATCAGAGCCGTTAAAGGTAATTGATACAATGGCAGTGTGCTTTACAAATATGAATGAATGTTAATGGAATGCAAAACACAAATTAGGCTGAAAGGACATCAAAGCCATCAATCAATTTAACAAGGATACATGATGATTTTCAGGCAGGCAGCAGAAGGATAGAAACAGAATGCTGTTTTTCTCAGTTTCTCAGTCTTTTAAAGTGGACACAAATCAATACATGTATTAAGGCTAACTTACACCATGGAGCCGTCATAGATTTAACACTGACTATGAAGCTGGATTTAAGCATGTGTCTAGCTTTGTAGACAGTACAAACAGTACACCTTGGAGTAGTAATCCAAGGTGTAAATGAACCTTAATACACGTAGTGTTTCATGTCCACTTTAAGTCCTCATGTCTTAACTTGCATTTCCCCAAAACAGCAGCAAAACACAGATAACCTGCAAAATGCTGTTTCTTGTCTAATTCATTTAAGTTGATTAAAAGTGAAGTTTTTGTGTCAATGAATGGCTCATTACTACCATCCTTTAACAGTGTGTAAACCATGATGGTCCAACCGTTTTAGTACTTTGCCAGGTGGTTTTACATTTTACTGTGTACAGAAAAAGAGCAGAGGAGTGGTTGTGCAATGTAATCTGCCATTACAGTAACTATAAAAGAAGAATAGTTACACAGCACTGCACTGCACAGACTGAGCCACGTAAACTGTGAGTACCAACAAAATGCACTGTGGAAATAAATCATCACCCTTATTGGAAGAGTACACTGTGGTAGCAAAATGCTAGAAATCACTGGATGTCCTTGACCACCTAATGCTCACATCTGATGCGGCAAATTGCAACATAACGAGGGAAGAACCGAACCCTGCGAACGTCCTTTTCCATCTTCCGCATCTTTCTGTGTGTTTTGTCTTTTCATCGCTATGCCGCAACACATCCCTGCTCCTCTTCCACTGGCATGCTGACCCTGTGAAATGTTTATTTTCTCCATGTTCACAAATAGCTGTAACTCGCTTTCGCTCAAGTTCTTTACAGACAGTTTACAGCACTCATACTCGTGACTTAGGTCTGAAAAGTGAAGTGATGCAGAGGAGCTGTAGAGCTAAGGTCTTTAAATGGTGATTGGGGTGGGGGGTGGCTCCTCCTCCTCCAAAATGACTTCTGGTTGTATAGAGGTTTATGTGGGAAAAACACCCCAGGCTTAATGGGTTCAGTCTCTCATTGAAACAGAACATGACATCCATTTTGCAATTTATGGTCATTCTAAGAGTCAGAAAGGAGGATTACCAAGCTCACTGGCTAATGACTTGTCAGTCACAAGTTGTTCACCAATGAGCATGCAGCGTCCCTGGTTTCTCAGTCACATCCACCTATCACTGCTCAAATCAAGTTCAAATCACCAAACTGGCAGAGGTGAAAACACTCATGCGTAGGCTGATCCTTGATTAGATGAACTATTCTGCATGTTTTGACTCAAACTAACTAAAACTATTCAGCTGACTTAAATACATACACAACCAATATTTGTTCAATTTGTAGATAATTGGTCATCTGGTGGTTAGTGCCATCGCCACACAGCAAGCAGGCCCTGGGTTCTAATCCATCAGCTGGATGGGACCTTTCTGTGTTAGCCATGTGATATTTTAGTGATCTGTCTGGACTGTACCCCGCCTCTGTGCTATCACAGCTAGGATAGGCTCCAGCCAAACTATGACCCTGAAGTAGATGAGCAGAAGAAGATGGATGGATGGACTTTAGATAATTGTACTCAATCCTATTTGCCTCCATTTCCCAAAACATGTATAACATAAAGCGCTCAGAGAAAGAGAACCTTCACCAGGGCTGGTCACTCTCTCAGCAGTATTTACTTTAAAGAGAACGGTATTGTATTTTTTTGCATAGATTCATTTTGTTTTCTTTGTTCGTTTTAACCATACTTTAAGAAGTTTGTAGTGCAGTAAAAATAACACACTCTGAGATCAACTTAGAAGAAAAGCTATAGACAAACTAAAATGTGATATTTAGAATCCCCAAATATCCCCATATATCAGTGAAGGCAGTGGAATTTTAAGCATCACTTTTCTCAAAGATAAAATAGATTTTATGAAAGTTTTACCTTATTTGACTTTTAAAAAAAGAGGTAAGAGGTCTAAATTAGCATTATATATGTAATCCCCATATATCATTCCCTATATGCCTATATGTCATCAATACAAACAATGGAAGTGAGAAACATAGTTTTAAATAGATCTATATAGCATTATTATCACTTTAACCTTTGGATCATTCTATTGACCTTGAAGGAGAGGTCAGAGGTCAGGTGTGACGTGATATTTAAAATCTTTATGTGGTACTTTCTATACGGTAACAATACACACCACACGTGTAGGAGTCATATAGTCATAAGGCTTTTTGTCCATTTCTGACCAATAAATCAGTAAGCTGACTATGAAGACCTTGGTGCATGTAAGCCAAATTTTAAGAGCTTGTTAACATGACCCCACTCTACACACCTACAAAATTTGATCAGAACACATTCAAGGCTTTTTGAGCTATCATGTTTACAGACAGAATGACATGCATGCAAAAATCCATAACCTTCTAGGTGCCACTTTAGCTCAGTGGGTGAGCAGGCCATCACATGTTACATGGCTGGAGGGCCGTAAACTGGGTTTGAGTCTGACCTGCAGCCCCTTGCTGTGTGCCTATCCCAAGTTTCCTATTTTCACTGCTAAACAGTGAAAGGCAAAAATGCTAAAAAATAAATAAATAAATAAATAAATAAAAAACTTTATGAGCAATGAGAAATGCTTTTTCTGATGAGCACCATTACAAACAGCTTTGAAAAAGTCAACTGTCATCATCCAACAATTGAACCAAATCAACCGAGAAAAACAGACATGCAAGAAGGTACAAACCAAGGAGGCACGGTTAAGTAGTAGTCTTGATTTGGTGCAACAAATATTCCTCTTAGTTTAGCTCTGTTTTTGAGCTTCATCAAGCCCTGAGAAAAATATCTGTTTCTAACTGCCCGCTGTTCAATTTTCCTCACAAGCAGGACATTTTCTTCATTCCGAACGCTATTTAAAATTGCATGTATGCATAATTCCACTCCAGTGAATGTTTTGCATACACACTGCAACATAATAAAGGGACTCAATTATATTGATGTTAATGGCTCGTTGCCAGCCGTGATTTTGCTTTTTGTCAGAGTCAGCGTATTGTTCCAATACGACCAGGTGCAAGGCAGCTTTTGATGCACTTCAGTACAGATAGCTTTACAATCAATTCTGCTGGCTGTTGAATTACATAGCAGGGGGAAGCCAGAAGCGCACATCTGTCAGGATAAATTTTTTATAAGGAAGTCCTACTTGTGGCCGTATTCCCTCCAATAATGTGTGAAACATTTACCACAATCTGTGAAAATAAGTTGAGAAATAACTGAGAAATTGTTTGAAGGTGCCAACTGTGGCCAAGCGAAGCTCTCTGACATATGTGCAATGTGGTTTTCTGATGCTGCAACACTGAGACTGGCTGAGGACTTCTTCCATATTCCTGTGCTTTGATCATTGCTTCTTCTTAACTAGGTCCATTCCCCCCCTCTCTGTTTCCCTTTTATTCTGCTCCTCCAAACCCATTCCCCACTCTTGGATTCTTTATAAAACACAGCTGGGTCATTCTTCCCGTTGCACTTGTTATTCTCATCTCTTCATGCTTCATGCCTAATGGTTTCATTATACTTAAGAGATGACACATTTTTTGGATAGGCTGCATTATATTTGTCACAGGCTTGTTGTATTGTTTTTTTCCAGGCTTGTCTGCTGTCACTAGATAACCTTGGTATGTTAAATGGAGCAGCTACAGTTCTTCCCCAGATGAAACTGCAATGTGACGCGTCTTTCATTATCGCTTTGTCTTGTCTTTGTCTTTTTTCAAAGACACGTCAGTGCAATAGTCAACAGTGGTTTAACCCTCGGATTGGTTTTCTCCGCCATGGGCTTTATCCCGCTGTTGATGTCCCGCTACAGAGTGCATTTCAGCTGTGTCACTCAAACTGAAAGGGTGGGATCCTTTTCTGGACATAAGTCATTCTCTTTCTCTTAGGTTCTTACATATACATATTAAAGTGTAATTAAAAGAATTTTCAATGGAAGCTCCATTACTGAAACATCAAGAAAAATAATAACTGTGTTAGGAATGGTGTTTAAAGTTGAAGACTTAGCACAGATATGAAATACCACAGATGCTAGCAAATGAATTAAACTCTCCAATCTGATTGATTTCGATCCGGTCAGAAGATGTGCACATAAAAATAATGCTTTTGGATTGTGCTATTTTCATAGCAGTGTGATCTATGGGCCCCAATGCAACGGAGAAGTAAAGCCACTGCAAGCAAAGTACAATTTGTTCTTTTTTTCTTTGTGGCTTTATGAGACATTGGACAACAATAAATTTTGAAAAAAGGAGAATTTTTATTCTAACTTGTTTTCACAGCCAAGTAAACAGATATTTAAACATAAGCTAAAGGCAAACACATTAGTTCCCAAGGCTTTGGGGTGGGGTAGTGACATTGTGTGCCATGGCATTCCAGATCCACCAAGTTCTGCCAAATATCTGCTAATATCGCCAAGAAGTGGACAAACTGACCCAAACAAAATTAAAGAAACAACCCAGAATAAATATGTTAATTTCAAGCTGACGCGATCACACACTGAGCTGCTTGAAATAATTATTAAATAATTAGATGAAGGCAGCTCATCCTGTCCACAAGACATTTTCGTAACGCACTCTTGAAGGAAGTGTGTTTTGTGTAATGTATGCTTATACTTTCATCAGAATAATAATCAAAGTGTGTCTATGAAGGTTCTCAGTCATCCAGGTCATCGTAGTCTACGGAACTTGGAAAGAAAAGCGTCTGGACTTCTTTAAGTTGCTTGAAGATGTTTCACCTCTCATCCGAGAAGCTTCTTCAGTTCTAGGGTCAAATGGTGGAGAGTCCCAGATTTAAGCTCTGTGGGTGTAACCCACCAAGAGGGACAATGGACCCCTAACTAATGAGCTCACCCGAAACCTTGGCTGATTGTGACCTACACCCATTTTCACACCTTGGCTCATGTGATTAGGTAGAGGATCATTAGGTGGTCCATTGTCCCTCTTGGTGGGTTACTCCCACAGAGCTTAAATCTGGGACTCTCCACCGTTTGACCCTAGAACTGAAGAAGCTTCTCGGATGAGAGGTGAAACGTCTTTAAGCAACTTAAAGAAGTCCAGAGGCTTATCTTTCCAAGCTCCTTAGACAATAATCAAAGTGTTTATTTTCCTTAGTTTTGAGTGATTAAAATATGGGTAGGACTATTATATCACTGGATTAAAGAAATATTTGATCACATTACACTGCAATGTAGACTTTTGTATCACAAAATTGATCACATCACTTGAACACTCAAACTTTTACAACAGGTCTCATTCATCCAGTCACACAGCGCTTTTATCCGTGACTAAGTGCTTTTTAACATTCTGGAGGAGTCAGGGATCAAGCCACCGACCTTATGATTGGTGGATGACTTGCTCTACCTCTTGAGCCCAGATAGATAGATAGATAGATAGATAGATAGATAGATAGATAGATAGATAGATAGATAGATAGATAGCGAACACTTGAACTGTAGCACTAGCAAACTAATGAGGTGCTGAGGTGAGTGCTGGGCCATGAAGTTAATTGTGGGTGTGGACAAGCGAGACAGCAATTACTGATGGCCCTGTGATAATGATGTCACTTTTCAGACAGCCAATTAGGGGTTCAACCCCCTGTCTGCATAAACCGTCTCTTATTAGCTACTGAAATAGCACAGACCCAAACTGAAAGTATCTGATTTAAGCACACAGCTCTGAAAAGTAATCTAATCTAAGATAGCACGTTGATTAATCCTAAGAGGGTATAACACATCAGCCTTTTTTATTTTCAGTGCGGACATTATAATGTATGCAGTGCATGCCCAAGACGTTGGACCAGGACATACCCCGCCTCTTGCTATATGAGAGCTGGGACAGAGTCCAGCCACCCTCCTGTGACATTAAGTTTGATAAGAAGTTGTTGAAATGGATGGATAGATGGTTGTGTTCTGTCTTGGCTCCTGTGATTTAAAAAAAAAAATCTTACCAGAACAAAGATCTCTTAATATTGTGTCTATAGATAACCAATATAAATTTGTATTCTTTGACTGCTTTAAAAAAAAACAAAAAAACACGGCTTGCTTTGTACAAAGGGCAAATAAGCACAAAATAAAACAGATCCTCAACAATTTTAAGATCACATAAAATACAGGAATGCCTCCCCATATGTCTGACTACCTCAGTTGCTGTTTGTAGTGTTCTTAATTGGGCACACCAGGGCTTCTGCATATTTCTTAAATATTTTATTTATACTACTTTTCATCTTTATCAAGCGAATGTTAATAATTTAGATCTGCAACTCTTCTTTGTGCTTGTTTTGAGGTTATCAAGCAGTTGCTTTTCACTAGTTTTTTTTTTTTCATGGATCAGTATGATTTCTGAACTTCTCCTGACTCCAGCATCTGACACAAACTGCTATAGTATGCAGCGTCTATAAGGAAAAGTAACAAATGTTTCATTATGTGGTGCACAGTGAATGTTCCAAATCAGTCAATTAATATGTTCCTTCTAAGAAATTTGCACTCTGATTTCTGCTACTCCAGAATTTATTTCCTCATATATTACAGAATTTTGTTAATGGACGTGCGGGATTCCCGCTTGGCAACCCTGACGCGTCAAAATAGAAATCCATAAACCTCTCTTGACAGCGCATTAAATTGGACACATCTTGGTGATTGATTAGACATCCAGCTGACAGATACCCGGCGATTGTTTACTGTGGTGGACCCTGGATACGACTGGGTGTTTATTGCTGTCTGGTCCTGCAGTATTTCAACATTGTATCTCACTATTTAGAGCTATCAGCAAGCAGCTACACAGCAGCCACACGCTTCCAAGTACCAGTTTGTTTCCAAACCGCAGCACATCCCTGCCGTGTTTACCTGTGCTATCACCTCTTCACACTGATGTTTTCACCCGCAGGTATTGCTTTTACAGACAGGGTAAAAAACTGTCATTTTGGATAATTTATGGGTAATTATCCATACGTGTTCTGACATTCAACACGTCTGCTGAATTCCCTTCAGGTTTGTAAGTACTCTTGGAGGAATGAAAACTGCTGTTTGCCATATTAGTGGTGGCAAAACGGCAGGAATGTCAACACTAAATGCATAATCATTTCCGTTGCATTTGTAGTTTGTGTACTTTTTCTCTTCGTAAAAGGGTTTTGCATATCAGTGGATCAGCTCTTCTTCAATCTTCTATTCATTATTCAAAAACCAACCAAACAAACAAACAAAAACAGCTTTTTTTGGGCAAAAAATGCTTCTTGAATTTTAAAGCCCTTAAGGAGGGGGATGCCATTTATTGCTATCAGGTGCTTCTGAAAACTTTTCCCTATCCATCATCCATTCAAACGACACAGTTTGAATGGATACCAGGTGAAAGTGATAGACCACAGTTCAAGATGGAAACCACACATAAACGACGATTCTGGTGACAACCTCCTCCACCAGAATACCTCACATCGGAAAGAATCAGCGTCAGAACGGCGGAGATTCGCTTTCCTTCGCTGCTCTTTCTGCGATGTGCGAGAATTTTATGCTTTCAATGACCCGTGCTTTGCAGCACAGCAAAAACAAGTCATGGCCGACTACACAGAAAGAGCATTACTTCCCCTCTTTTCCATTGTTTCATTGCCTTGGGAAGACTTCTGTAAATCTGTGACGGTGATTACGTTTCATTATATGTGGAAGTAATTTGATTTTACAATACACTGTGTGAGGCACCTCTTAAACAGGCCATGAGCAAACAAATGTTTAAGCTTCAGTTCTGCCTGAGCTACAGCCAGAATAATAGAAAAAAATGACATCATCTGACTTATTATCAGTTGTGTGGAAAATGGTAGGTGGTGCCGGCTGAATTGCCACATTTCTGCTGCTGCACTGAGTGACGCTTCGAGGAGTTGGTTTGATAAATTTTTATTATAATAAATATGGCATGAGTGGAGCCGGGGAGAGCTGATATTCTCTACAGGCCTGTCTACGCATCACATGGACCCAATCAGGTCCTGATGATGTCATAGCTCTCTGCATCATTAATATTGAAAGGTCATTTCCCCTGCTTGGCAGTTGTCTCTATCACACGCTGGATTCAATTTCCAATTTGAAACACAACTCTCGAGGTCTTTCTTACTGTATATCTGAGAGAACGCCACCTCGCAGTGTTGTAAAATTCTATTTCCTCTATTCTGCTTATAGAGCCATTGACTCGGAGTGGCATTTTATTATTTTCTATGAAATGAATATTTAGTGAGTAGTCATGCTCATAACTGTACACACACCAAATCCACATTGGATTTCAGGCTTTAATAACATGACTAAGTATCCATTTTTATTTTACTCACAAACACCTATTTATTGCTTGTTTTATTGTTTTATTTCCTACAGAGGTGGCATAGACTGCCTCAGCTCTTTCAGCGCATTAGAAGTCGCAAGCAAAAACATATTCTTTCTTTTTACTTTTGGCTGTTTTAATAAGGCCCTTAGGTTACTGTGGTACTTTTATGATTAGTTTCTGAACTTCAAAGAAGTCTTATTTTCCATCAGCCCAAATCCTTTTGTGGATTCTCTTTTTACCCATTTCTCTTCAAGTTCCACCTAAAATTATGCCTGGTTATGTGACACATATGACTTGAATTACATTTCTACCTATAACCACATATGTATAAATATATACACGTTTTGTGTATAAAATGTTCTATCAGAAGTCACAGATTATAATATAAACAGCCTGCGGCGCAGACATTTCCCGAGCGCCCCTTATTAAAAAAAAAAAAAAAAATCTCTTCTGTAAGGTAGAGTCTGACATTATATAAGCTGTCTTCAGTCATTTCCCTGCTGGCAATGCTATGAGTGTATATGTGTGTACGCGTTTAGTGCTTTAATGCAAAACAAAGCATGCACCCTACTGTATTTTTGAAGCTCGCGAATGTGTTTAGTTCAAACACTTTGGCGGCTGCTTAAACCTGTGACTCATTATCGCTTTGAAATTCATTATGTTTCATTCTGTGGCTTCCATCGCACACTTCACCTTCCTTTTAGCCTGAATCCCACTTGGAAAATGAGAAATTAGGGCAGCGGGTCTCAAGAGACTTTTGGAATAAAACAAGGTTTCTGGAATAGTTCTTTGTACTGTGAATGACAAGTGATTTCGTGGTTGGTGGCCTGGTGGTAATTGCATAACAGTCAGTAATCACTGTTTATGTGAAAGTGATTATAAACACACGATTGTCTCCTAATCAGCAAAACCCATCTGGCAATAGAGGTAACATGATGAATACAAGTAAGAGGGAGAGAGAAAAAAATAGAGACGCTTGTATAGTATAGTCTGCAGCACTGTTTTCCTATTAACATCACCTATCATCAACATCACCTAATATTAACACCACCTTCTCAAGTGGAACCTCTGCAAAAAACACTTGTTTGAAATGCACTTCTCAAAAAAATTAGAGGAACACTTTGAAAACACATCAGATCTCAATGGGGGGGTGAATCATGCTGGATATCTACACTGATATGGACTGGAAAATGTGTTAGAAATGAATGGATGCCAAATCATTTGTTGAAAATGAAAATTATCAACCTACAGAAGACAATGCAAAGACACCCTGAAAATGCTGAAAGTGTTGGTATTCAGTAGTATTTTTGGCCCCCATGAGCTTGTATACATGCCTGACAACATCGGCTCATGCTCCTAATAAAATAATGGATGGTGTCCTGGGGGATCTCCTCCCTCCTGCCCTGGACCAGGGTATTGCTAAGCTCTGGGACAGTCTGAGGTGCAACCTGACGGCGTGTCCTAGAGGTCTCCTGTTGGATATATATCAGGCGAGCATGGGGGCCAGTCAGTGGTTCCTTTATCCTCCAGGAACTGCCTGCATATTCTCGTCACATGAGCCTGGGCATTGTTGTTCATCAGGAGGAACCCAGGACCCACTGTACCAGTGTAGGGTCTGACAGTGCAGCCAAGGATTTCATCCTGATACCTAATAGCAGGCTTGCCTGCCTAGCCTGTAAAGGTCTGTGTGTCCCTCCATCGATATGTCTCCCCAGACCATCACCGACACACCACCAAACCGGTCATACTGAACGATGTTACAGCAAAATGTTCTCCACACTTTCTCCAGACCCTTTCAGTCTGTCACATGTGCTCAGAGTGAGGCTGCTCTCAGCTCCTTGTAATCTCCTTCATGCTCTTTAGACTGTGCTGGGAGACACAGCCAGCCTTCTGGCAATGGTACGTATTGATTTGCCATCCTGGAGGAGCTGGACTACCTGTGCAAACCTTGCTCATGTTACCAGTAGTGACACTGACCCTAGCCAAATGCCAGACTAGTGAATAAACAGTAAGAAACAAAGAGTGAAAAAGAGGCATGTTCAGATCAGTTCATAGCTATACTTGTTATACTTGACCCAGAAACAGAAAAGGGGTTATTCCGTTAGTTCCTTGCCTTTTTTTTTAAAGTCAAGGAAAGGTTCTGTTCAAAGCAGCTCCACCAAGACAGCAGGGAACAGACTGATCAAAAAGCTTAAACCAGCAGGTGGAGCTCAGCAGACTGCAAAGAATAGTTTAGCAGTGTTTGACTCATGGTCACTGTGACCTTCCGATATGTCCAATCAGACAAGCAAGGCAGACCTCTGATATTATGACATCACCATCCTAACACCTACCTGTAGGCATGTCTGATATGTGGTTAGGGCTTATTGTTTGTTCACTGGAATAATGTAAGTTTCTGTTCCGCTTTGCAGGACTGTCTCGATGAATGACTGATTATCATTAGCGTCACTAGTCGGCTGACTCCTCTCTGATGCCATGCATCACCACACACTCATTTCTAATCAAGGTACAAGGTCTTGCTTAGGAAGGGGAAAGCCTGCAGATGACATCATGCAGCTCCATGGACAGCTGTCAGGATGAGTCAGGTGAATGTAGGCAGACTGAAAGTCGCTGTGTTCCTTATGTCAGGGAACAAAATTCCTCCAGCAGCGAGGCAGCTTCTGGTTCAGTCACCGTCAAAGCATGAGTAACTACTTTGACAGGAAGCTATAACATACAGTAGCTTCCATGACTGAAAAAAACAATAGATAATATAACACAATTGTGAAAGATCCTTACCTTTAGTAGTCACCGTGAGCGTTTCTTTTATCGGCGTGGAGCAGTGCCGAGGACTGTGATTCAATAAGATGCTGTGTCCCCTGAATAGAAATGTAGAGCTAATCTATAGAATCAATGAAAGCTAAGAGGAAAGATAGCATAAATATCATTTTTGTAGTTTTATTTTTGTAATGTTCACCTGGCATATCGCAAAAATAATATTGCTGCATTTTCTATTTCTCTAGTGCCACACGCTGAAGATTTGCATGCACTCAATTATACATTCAGTATGTGACAAACATGTGCACTTCCACATAATGAGAAGGAATTATTTATAGCGTGCTGCGCTCTTATCATTTGTCGGGCTCAACAGGTACAAAAAGATGAAGTTCAAGGACACCCAAACTTGTCCTCCCAGCAAGCTGTTACTTAGACAAACATTCATCATTCAAGAACACAATTACACCACATCTAAACTGTCTTCTCTACGGAGTATTAATTGGATAAACAGATCTCTTTTACACTATGTACATGCCGGTTTTCTCTGTTCTACACTGAAATTAATAATGCACACAAGATAGTTCACTGCTGTATCTCCCTCCCAAAGAATTTAATATGGAAATTTAATCCATGACTCCTTAAGTTTTAGCATGGTCAAAACTCTATGGCGAAAACAATTACTTCACAAATTATTATTGCACAAAAAAAAACATTAAGGAGTGTCTTTCTGAAAGATAATTATATTCCGAGGCCTTCATTAAGAGCTTGATAAGTACATTTGTAAGCTCATTCTCTCCAAGACTGTAATTCATGCTGCACTGGTGGAGCTTCTTAATTAACACCTACTCAAGCCAACAAATAGAAGTGTGTTAGCTGTGCTTGGCTGCAGGACAAAACAGCATTGTTGATTGTAATGTTCTGTGTCCACTGCTTTGAATTACTGATGACTGTCCTCTCTTTTTGGAACCATGACATGAAGCATTGTGCAAAAGTCTTATCTCACCCATCACTTCTTTATATTTTGCTTGGAAAATAGAGATCTATTGTGCAGAGATCTATTGAAACATGCAAACACGTATAGTTTGTGCGATTCTAACAGTTTTGAAGGTCAGTATTTGGTATGACTATCCCACACTGCTTCAATAATGTTGAGGTCCAGGCTCTGTGGATGCCAGTCACTGACTGATAGTGTTCCATTGTGTGTTTTTCTATTCAGTTATGCTTTCACTGCAGTGGCAGTGTGTTTGGGATCATTGTTATGCTTGAATATGAAGCTGTTGCCAATCAGACGCTTTCCACTTGGTATTGCATGATGGATCAAAATCTCATGGTACTTTTCTGCATTCATAATTCAGTCAGTTTAGACAAGATATCCAACGCCGCTGGATTAAATTCAGTCCCAAACCATGATAGAGCCTCCACCATATTTTCCACATGGCTGTGGACACTCACTGTTGTACCTCTCTCCTGAGCTACTTCATACATACTGATAACAGTTAAAACCCACAATGTCAAATTCGGATTAATCGCTCCACAAGACATGGCATGATCTGACATCCCCGTGTTGGTTTTATGTGTACAACATCATCATAACAATGTTGGCCCAACACTGCAACTGACCAGTCACGTTGTCTGAGCATACCAACACAAGTAATCTAAATTTGGCTAACAAAAACCCTAACTTGATCATATGTTTTTAATATTGCATAAATTAATTTTTAAAAATTGAAACACTTACCATTTGTTTCATAAGAGTTTAACATAAACAAAGTCATTGGTTTTCTTTTTTCCCTCAATATTCCAAAGCTATGACATCACAACCACATGACTGGTCAGTAGTAATGCTGACCAACATTAACAACACCAACTAGGAAATAACAGACTTTTAGTCCAGCTCTTATCTAATGTGGCATACTTCAGCCTTTTTTATTCCTCTGTTCGCCTTCAGTGGCTTCAGTGAACAGTAGGCCAGCTGTACCTCTCAGGTCAGGTCTTTGCTGGATTTCCCCCCCCCTTTCTTAAGCACATGATTTTCACAGGTCCATGTTAAGTAGCTTAACAAACACAAAAACACATTCCTCTGAAAGTGGTCAGGTACAAGGACTGGACTGAAAATGAGTGAAAAATTGCCAATGGCAAAAGAAAAGCCTGGAGGACTATTACTTACAAACACTTTGCAAAATTGCAAGAATGTCTGGCTCCTTAGAAGCAAAATGTTACAAAATGAGGGGCGGTTCAAGACTTTTTCACAGTACTGTATTTCTTAAGAGGTATCTTCTGCCATAAACACACAGAACATTAGGAGGATACAGATTGAACTTAATTAATAAACTATTAATTGCCAGCTCTGCAGCTAGTTTTATACAACCAAGAAGCAAGAACTGAAGTTACCACTGCTATACGTGTGTGCGTGTATGTGTGAATTAGAAAAGTGAGGCTAGAGGGGTGGCACCTGGCCTCTTTAGATAATCTATTTATGTCTTTCACACTTCATCAAGCCTGAACCAAAATACCCAGCACTTGAATATGTTTATCAAATGTCTCAGTGTTCTCAGTCACTGCTGCAACAAACCACGAAAGTGCAGTCCACAACATACGTGAGATATATTTGCTCTTGACCTTGTAAGAGTTGAATTCGTACATGTTTGCATATCCACAAAGCATTTCTAGATATGCTGGTTAATTTACTTGTCTGAAATGCCTGCAGTGTTTTCATATGATGTTTATATATTAATAATAAATGAGTAAGTGGCGCTTCAACGTGCCCATTGTGCCTGTGCACCTGATGCCACATCAGCTGGCTTTCCCTGGGGGATTCTGTTATACAGAGTTGCTAACATGTAAAACCCATGAGCATAAACAAAAGATAAACATAATTTTAGTTTAAAACTAATCGAGCCAGTGTAAATTTAGTTAACACTAAAAATGAAAGGAACTGAAAGGAGGATAATCAGCAAGTTAACAGAAGGCACTGTGATGTGCAAAAGTCTTGATTCACCCCTCTAGTTCTGCATATTTATGTTTTATGAAGATAAATGTGCTAAGATAAATAGAAATACAGTAAATAAGGCAAAAACAGAGTTTGCACAGTTCTAATGATCTTTGCACAGCACTATATAATGCAAATAGCTGTATGTGAGTCTTCGTCATACTTCACAAAAAGATGGTTTCAGTTTGAAAAGGCCCTGTTTTACATTCTGCTAGAGACACACACACACACAGACAAAGTGAGGAAATCAGCACCAGACAAAAGAGCCACTGCCTGTGGTAATAACCTTAAACCTTGGAGTTTGTTATTGACACCACCTCATTGCTGTCATTGAGTGGTACAGTGCAGAGAGGAAAGTAAAGACAGGAGACAAAGGTCCAATACATGAGTTAACAATAATACGAGATAATGAACTGATTTGCTCAAGGAGAATTTCACTGTTTTTTTAATGATTATTTTTTCTCTTGTGACAGAAGTAAGAAGAGTAAATCTTTTTCTGGCTTTCTAGTTTAGCTATTATGATTGCATGTCAAAGAAATTCTGGCAGAAAAAACAAAAACAAAATTAAAATAAAATTTCACGTTTGAAAATCCCCTCAAATCAAATGTCATATTTAAAAATCAGATTTCTTCATAATGACTACTTTCATTTCGTTTTCCATCCCTGGTCCGAAGCCTGTTGTTTAGCCCAACAGTTTAAATAGCGCTTCCCTGCTCCTGCCTTTATGGAAGCAGTAATTAATCCATATATGGACATACACAGCGAGCGCCACGCCCAAAACACCTCCTGGTTTTACGGACTTGCTGTGGCCTGTGGCCTCCCTTCCCCACTGCCTGGAAGTTCAGGAACTTGGTCACCGCCCAGCGCCCCCCTCCTCCTCCTTTTACCTCATCTATTGTTGGGCAATACGTTACTCCATCGAAATTCTCCTAACCGAAACTTTTCAGCTGACTTGCTGGAGCTCTTGTGATACTTTTCTGTATAGCTGTCGAGCGGAGGGAGGAAAACTTTGGTGTTTAGCGTGAGTGAGCGGCGCAGTTAAACTAAGTCCGTGGGGCGAGGAAACGGGAGGAAAACTTTTGACGCAAGGAATTCCGTATTCCCATTCCTCCATTTTGAACTTTTAAACTCCACTTTGTCTAGCGGACTGTTGTAGGTAAGTATATAACGAGCCTTTCTTACTTCATGTACAGTGAATACTTTAAAAAATGTAGTGGACTAGTTATTTGGGCTGTCTGTTGAGGCGGTAAAGTTTATCGCAGAAAGCAGGCCAACTGTTGTTTGTCGTTTAGCATTAGCTTTAGCACATCGCTGTGTTTGGAGCGCTCCCTGTTACAGCAGGTAACCTGCATTACGCTAAGCTAAGCTGGTTTTAATGTTACCTGTAGCTTGCTGTTAATAACATATCGAAAATGACTTGGCTGTACCGTTGTTGGGTGTTAAATGTGTACACGGGTATTTTCTGCTTCGTATATCCTCGTTTGACGCTTTTTGACGGGGTTAAACCGACGGTTGTTTAGGTAGTTTTACGCAACAGGTGGAAGTTGAGCTAATGTTAGCACACCAGGTGTTTGACCCAGCCTAGTGCTTATCGGCAAGTGCTAACATGTTTTTATTTTGTTACGGAATTTTTCCTGTTTGGATACAGTATATACACTTGTTAGTACCTACATATGGCTTAGTTTGAGAGTTTTAAACCGTTAATATTATTATTTTTGCCCAAGTTGCGTACACAAACCCAGTGGTCTCAAGCCTGCCGGACTGTTTCGATTTCATTTGCACAGATTTGTAGATATCACTTTGCGACATGTACCACGCCCATACAGAGGAGGTGAACGCAGTTTCTCCCACGCTGGCCCAGTTTAACCTTCGTCTCATGACTAGCATTTTAACGTTGCTTTCAGTGGAAATGCGTCATGTTGTGTGGACAAACAGACGTTTCGTCAAACAACCTTTACAGAAATGTTTTTTTTTCTTCAATACACTATCAGTTTCACTGCTTGCTAACTCATGTTGAGAAACTCTGTGTATATTGGAAAGAAGAAAAGTGGTTAATAATACAGGGGAACTGGAAATAGCTCGCCTAATATATAACGATTCAGTATAAAATTAGAAAGCCATGGTTACCATGTTCCTCCCTTGCCTTTTAATATTTTTGTGTCTTTGTTGGTAATGTAGGTTAATAGCTAGTGTTGTAATTCCTCACATAATACAGCTGACCAACTTTTCAGTTGAAGCCCCTCAGCCCTCGGGCCATCCTGATTATCCCTGCCCCTCCATGTTTGATAGCTAATCAATGGAGTGGCAGCCACTGCCTGAAAAGAGAAATTGAAATTGGGCCACTGTGTTGCTGTGCTCTGCCGTTGGCATTCATTCTGAAAGCAATGGAGCACTGCTGGCTCTAACAAGGACTTTAATAATTTCTTTAATGCGCGGAGTTCTACACACTAGTCTGAAAATCTGAAAGAAATCTTGATTTATGAAGAAAAATTATAACTTTTAAGTCATTCATGGCAGCAAATATTCAGTTAATCAAAGGACAGATATGTCCATTTTTTTCCCTGTAGTCTACATTTTCTGCTTCAGAAGAATTAATTTGTCATTTGTTTCATTTTTTTTTTCTCTTTGACTTATTATTATTATTATTATTATTATTATTATTTTTAAACAGTAAACTACACATCATGACTAGCATCAACACACCGAACATCAACTTTAAATGGGACCCGAAGAGCCTGGAGATCCGTACTCTGGCAGTGGAAAGGCTACTGGAGCCTCTGGTCACACAGGTAATAAAACAAGTATTAATATTATTAAGAGGAGTCACCTTACACATCTTATTTCACAAAACAGCAAAGTGAAAAAATATGATCGGTTCTTTATTTCTGTGGTTCAGTCTTGCATTTCACTATTTTAATACTGTGATATTTTGCCTAGTAATGTCATATGTTGTCTGTTTTTAAAAGGATATATAAAGACCTATCAAGATTTATGAACTGTAGTCAAGTATATGATATCTTAATGAATCTCTGCCATAGGTCACCACTTTGGTAAACACCAGCAATAAAGGCCCATCTAACAAGAGGAAGGGACGCTCCAAGAAGGCCCATGTTTTGGCTGCGTCAGTGGAGACTGCTACCGAGAACTTCCTTGAAAAAGGCGAAAAGATTGCAAAGGAAAGTCAGTTCCTCAAGGATGAGCTCACTGCTGCTGTGGAAGATGTCCGCAAGCAAGGTATATTGAAAATACATATTGCAGCAGTGTGGCTTCGTGCTTGTACAGAGTGCCTCTTAAGATAGGACGGATGAAAAATAAACCATAAACTATGTATACATCATCTGCTTCAGCAGAAATCCTTGAAATAAGAATATGGTTTGAGTCTGATAGATTTCTTTTAGAAATGGGTTTTTCAGTGAGGCCATTAATAGACTTTCAGTTTAAGCATGCACATGGTTCAGATTCATTTCATGCTAGACGGTGTCATTGCCTTACCTTCTGTGGGGATCTAATTTAACCACTTTTCCCCAAGAAGCCTGTGTGTTCCCTTAGCCCAGTGTTAGGATACTCCAGAGTTATCTGAACTTGAGAATCAACCTCACCATATTCAATGTTGTATTTTCTGTGCTACCTCCCGTTTCTCATTTTTGTCGTAGAAGAATACAAAGATGTGGTTATATTATAGAGGTTTGCATAACATCAAATCAGTATTATTTTACTTGTGTTTCTTTATGTTCAGTACTTATTTTTGGGTAGTGTGTGTGGTATTCTTGGCTTTTAAAAATCCTTACCGAGCAGTCTACTATAAACTATGTAGTACGCACATGAAGAACTAAATTCCAATTTAAAGCTTGTGTTGGCCAGAAATCATAAAATATACACAAATTAGGGTGTAACATGTAATTGCACATTCTGTACTGACTGCCAAATATCAATAGTTGTGTAAAAAAAAAAAAGTTTTGTTTTGTATGATAGAAAATTTAGAGAGTTTATATTATAGTTGGCATCAAAAAGATTGATGCAGGTCTACAGTTTTACTATATTTCTTCTAAAATTCAAGTGATATTACACACATTACCCCGCCCCTACATTATTGCGCTTATCTCTGCGGAACTGTGGTTTTATGATTAGCACGATGGGTTGAGAAAGGTTTCTGTACCCTTTAACAGCCCACTGTTAGAAGCGAGACAGCGCCCAAGTTTGCTTGGTTTTTACCAAAGTTTTTGCTACACCTGGATCTGTGTACACGTCTGTAAGGTGTATTTGTACCCAAAGTTGGCGGTATTCATGATTTTTCCTGGCTCAGAATAGGTCTTTGGGGTTGACTCTGTATACAAGTGTGATTGATTCACATAGCCAAAGAGTCTGCGTTAGCAGCCTTAACAGAGGTCGATACACTTCCTGTGGTTTGTGACTATTTGATAAACAAAATGCATTTTAGCTTGGAAAAACTTCAAAATCACAGCCCTGATCATTTTCCTTTTATGTAAGGCCAAAACTTTTCTGGGGGTGGTTTTTTGAACAAACCCTGATATTGCAGATAACGTCAAAAGTGATCCGAGGAGGCTTGTGTTGGTGGAGAGATGTCTGTTATTCTGTGTAATTAGTCATCTTACTGGGGTTATTAGTGGTATACAAACTCATGTGGCAGAAGTGACACAGGAGCTGTGCACTGTTGTTCCCTCTTTTTAATCAGAATGCTTCCCTTTTTAGTTGTTGCCACGGAGACCAGAGAAGGAAAAAAGTTTGCAGATGTCACCAGTGATGTCAAATTTATTTAAATGGCTATATCCACCTGCCTGGTGGGAGGCCTCCCACGCACAGTCCATTTCAAATTCAATTTCATGACTTCCACAAGTCTCAAGACAGGAATCCACCATAAAAATCACCAGCCAATGCAATTACAATTTGTCTTGCGATAGCAGGTTCCATCATCTTAACAACCACACAGCAAGTCTCATTGACTCTCTCTTTTTCCATATATCATATCCGTCTTTTGACATGCTAGGAGACCATTGAGACCAGGGAGCTATGACTGGAGGGTGGCTGTTATCACCTTCTGAAGTGACATCTTTGTAGCTCTGTCCTTTTTTTTTTTTTTTTTCCTCCCCCCCCGGATGCCTAGCGAGTTAGATGTCCCCTGCTCAAGCTCAGCTGTGAGTAGTTGGGAGGTAGAAGACATGTTGCTAGATAGCCTGTGCTGTGCTCAGTGCCCAGGAATGTTACTGTAGTTGTGGTAAGCTGTCACTGGGCTGGAATTCAGTGACTGTTGTTAGCTGGTGCCTAGGCCTGGCTGTCAGCTATGCCATGCTGCTCAGTGGAGCGTGCCTAGACTGATAATATAGCCATTGAGTAGGGTAAAACCACCCTGGATTCAGAAAGCATTTTCTACCCAGCTGTGGATTACCAGCTGTTTAAAAGGAAAAACGAAGAAATCACTGACATAATAATAAATGAAAACTCTGTATATAATGCATGTTCAAGTGGTTGTTGCAGCAAGTATGCCCTCCTCTCCCTTTTAAAGACTTTTTCTTTACTCAGTCCTTTCTGTCTGCTCTTGTCCTTGTTCCCTCTCTGTTGCCCTTCCCTCTCAGTGTCTTTGTTGTCCTGCTGTTTTGGAGCCTTACTGTGTGATATACATTTTAATCATTTCATCATGCACTTGGTGGGCCGCAGGTGAGCATTAGACAGATGGAAGTTTATTAAAGGAGCACTGATCACTATCTGCCCCCCGAAAATGGCCTTATTGATTTTGTTCACAGGGGGGAGTAACAGCCTGAGGGTAGCGGACTGTGTTTGAGGTTTTTGTTGTCGATCATTTGCACTAACTGCTTTTTCTCTGTCAGACTAAAATGGGCACAATCTGCGTGAGTGGTGTGTTTCATCTTTTGTGGTGCAACTTTTAGTTAAATAAACAATGCTTCACTGAAGTAGGAAGAAAAAGTCCAAATGTGCATTTTTTTTAAAAACTTCTTTACTGTAAACTTACAAAAGAAATGGTTGATTTTGTTAAATTGAATTAAAAAAACTTTTTATTATTGGTATCAAGTAGTGTCTCAGTAAATGTCCCAGGCAACATTTACATCTTTGTGTGTTAATCTGAGGTTTCAATAATTTCTTTATCACTCACTTTTCTTAATTAATTGTAATACTGCTGTATTTTAGATCTGCAGTGATTATTTAATGAATCTCTTGGACTATTGGAGGTCTATTGGAGACTGAGTTATTGTAACTAGTTTTGTTTTGAAGCCAATACAGTAGTTGATGATATGACAGTTGCTGCTGATGTGGTGCTGCTAAAGCCACAGCCACTTCTGGCTCACAGATGGTTACAGCGGTGTTGTCCGTTGAGATGCACACGCCTTTGAATGACTGAAGCTTTCTACACTTGCCACATACAGTAAAAATGTGTCATTTCTGGGATGAAGTCTATTTGCTTGTCTGTTTGACGTTGTAGTGCTTATATAAACTTTAAAACTGTTTTTTTTGAACAAACCACAAAGCAGTATTTTGGCAGCATGGATCTAGTGTGAACACAGCAGCCAAGCTGCTTTGCTTCCAACGCTCTATCTTCCTTCACAAGCTAGGAGGGACACGTTGCATTCCAAAGTGTCAAATCCGTCCATTTCTGCTTATTTGTTTGTGTTAATTTCTTTGAACAGTGAAATCATAGAACATTCTGAGTAAAATTAGTCATTTTAAGTGCCTTCTCTCTTTATGTTTCTGGCAAAATGGTAATTTAAGATGAAATTTTGACACAGGGTTTAGGGGGAAGAAGTCTGCTTTTGTTTTTTTAATTCATTAGGTTTAATTTAAGCAAGACTTGTCCAATAATTGTTTCTTTTTTTTAAACATTAATGTAAGCACTTGTATAGTAAAATTTGTGACAGTGTATTAATGCCCTTTATTTACATTTTGTATAAATAATTTTACAGCTTCCATCAATAACGTACACCACAGTATAGTCACTATCCAGTCAGTCAGTTTCAGCATGCATCAGGCAAGCTAGGAAAATGGCTTCTGTCATAGCACTTCTTTATTTCACTGTCCCAAAAAGAATAGAGCTGGTATTTAAATAATCGGGTTGTGATATGTGAAGTATTTGGCAAGATGCTAATAACTGAGGGCAAACATTAACAGCTAAATTAATTTTCATTCATCTTTATTCCACACCACACTGGCCAAAGAAAATTATTCATTCTGCTTGTCATATCTCCTCTTCTGTTTCTATAGAGCTGTACCACATGCTAGAAAAGTAGACAAAACAGGTTTTTTTTGTTTTTTGTGGCTGTGCATTTCTGGGGCAACCACAGTGGTTTTACGTTCTTTCTCAGAGTTTGAGGTTAAATGTGTCTCCATTGAAGTAAACTACTGATTTCCTGCTTTGTTCATGACTACAGAATCCATTTATGTGCCCAGTCAACTGTGCAGGCCCATCCAATGTAGAACAAAGCATGGTGCTGGACAGAGGAGACACCGAGCCTTTTGTTGTGGTTTTGACCTCTTTGTGTGTGTGTGTGTGTGTGTGTGTGTGTGTGTGTGTGTGTGTCAGCGCGGTTGTGTTTATCCATGTATAAGCAGAAATACTGACACATGCCTATATCTCAGATGAAGATTTCGGAAACAAAATGTGTTCAGTCATCGGTCACTCCCTGTAGGCAACTACTACTATTAATGATTGTATTTTTTTTTTAAAAATTTTTTTGTCTTTTAATGCACAAAAAAAGTGATTCATCACACTGCAAAGCATTTTATGCAGATTTTGTGATACATGGCTTGCTGTGTACAAATGTGTCTCTCATATCTCTAAATCACTGCCTTCGTGAGGCATGTGCCAGGTAGGGCTGGGCAAGTAATCAGATTTTCATCTCAGTTGTCATATGGGCTTCCAGCATTTTATGAAAACAAAATAATTGGTATACAGTGGTTACTCTTCTGGTTTCATTTTTGCTATGCTTTTCTTGTTTTAAACACAGTGGTGCACTTTTTCCCCTTCCTAAAAGGTTCAGCTCATCTGCTGACTAAAGGAGAACCTTCGGTCAACAGTATCTATTTAGAGGAAGTAGAACTCTGGACATTTATGTAGTTGAATCTTTTGGAAGGATTATCAGTTGTCTACAGCTGTCTTTTCTCTGGATTGCTCAGGGTCTCTCACCTGGTCTGCTTGCAGTAGCAGATGACAGTTGGCTGTTGGCTTCGTCTCTCTGTCATTCACCGTATGGTTGTTGTGCAAGTCTCATGAGACTCACTAGTCTGCTGCTGTCTGTGGCTCCCTTTGCACCCTTCTGCACCTGCAGACATCCTGCGGTGAATACAGGCCGGTAGAGACTTGGCAGTTGCCCATGTGGGACTTTATAATCACTAGTCAGGGCCTAACTCCCCACTGGATGAGCTGGTGTTGTCCACTTCAGTTTTTAAAAAATATTTTTTTCTTATAACTTTACAATTTTCAATAGAATTATATTTAAAAGTAACTACATTTTAAGCACGTAAATAATAAAGAATAAAATATTGTCCCAAATAATACTCATTATTTTTCCCATAATAGAGCAGCCTAAATGTGATATCCATGTTAACAGCTCAGTAGCAGGATGTTTCCTCTATTTATTTATTTATTTATTTATTTTTCTTTTTGTTACTGTGAAAGATGGGAAAACTGTTTCCCAGTCACAGATGCCTGGAGGTTCAGAAAGAAAAGGTCATAATGGTTTAAAATGGTTGCTCTTGGACAAATGCTTGTAAAAATGTTTTGAACAGGTTTTCATGTAAGGTTTCAGTTTATAACTTGGATTTAGAGCTGATGTTTTTGCTTTGTTTCTCTACCTGAAGGTGAGTCAATGCGTCAGGCCTCTGGAGAATTTGCAGAAGACCCCTGTTCATCTATGAAGAGAGGCAATATGGTTCGTGCAGCCAGGGCCCTCCTGTCAGCAGTTACACACTTGTTGGTGCTGGCAGACATGTCTGATGTCTACAAACTTCTCGTGCAACTTAAACTGGTGAGATGTTGAATTCTCATGCATAATATACATTGATAATTCTAATTAAAGTGTCACTAACTATAAAGTGAATGCAGAGTTGGTAGAATCAATTTGAATTAATATTTCTATTTGTCAGTAATTGCCTTAACCTCTTCATTCAAGTGCAAATTGAAGTCTCGCATTTTCTCAAAAACGTTTGAGGACAGCTTGATTGATCAGCTTAATGTCTTAATTGATCAATACTAACTCATACTTGGATTTTAAAATCAAGCATAGACATTACAAATCTTAGTTAACACTTAATATTGTGCAAACCGCTAATTCAGTCAAAAACTTTTGTCTTTTAATTACTATCTTCAGTATTGCATCAACTCTTTCTGTCTGTGTGGCTCAGGTGGAGGACAATCTGGCCAAAGTGCGCAATGCAGGTACAGAACAGGAATTGGGAATCCAATACAAGGCCTTGAAACCAGAAGTGGACAAGCTGAATGCCATGGCTGCCAAGAGACAGCAGGTAATTCAAAAAAGCAACAAACAAGAGCAGAGTTACAGAATCTGTATTATAGTTTGAACTAGGTTAGAAATTGTTGAGTGACTTCAATAGGTTTTAGTGATCTTGTAACCCGTAACCAAAAACGTGTTCCAAACAGCACAGTGACAAGTGACTAAAAAAGTCTTGAGTGAGAAAGAAACCTGTTCCAAAATTTAGTGTGGGAAATAGATTCACCAATCATGAATAATCTCTTTATTACAGGTTACAGTGAAGCAGGCTGAAGGAAAAAATCATAAATATGACAGCATTTTAATTTTACCTGTTTTTAATTAACTTTGGTGTAAGTGTTAGGCAATAGTAAGGTGCTTTTTCCAGGTTATGCCACTTCATAATATTTTTGTACAAATCCAGGAGATCAGATTCAGCCTTCAGCCTTTTATGTAGGTATATATATGATTAAAGCAGACTTTTTTATTTTATTTATTTATTTATTTTAATCGGTTACTAGCTTGTCTTCAAAATCAAAAATTTAGATTTTAGGATCAATAAAATGGGTGTTGTTATTTCTCCATATTGTACACACCCAAACCATCCATCCGTCAGTTTTATTCCGCTTATTCAGTTCAGGGTCACAGGACTCTATTCCAGCTGTCATAGGGCTGTGAATATAAAAGCGAAACCTTGTTTGCGATTGAAAATGAAGGTCAAACAGACGGAAATGTCAATTGCCCACCAACTCCAGAACATTTATTATCTTAAGATAGTTGGCACATCATACTGTAACATTTTTTATTTATTTTTGTTAAATGGTGTAATGTGTTGAAATTTGTTTTTGGACATTTATGTGACTTTGCTGACGGAGATGGAGGAGAGGGAGTGGGTTGTGACCTTTTGCCAATGTCCCAGCCTGCTGGAATTTGAATAGTGGACTGAGCTTTGGGAACTGGTGCCCAGTAGTATGTGCCCTCTCTTGGCCATTGAGTCATCTAATTGCTAATAGTTTTGAGAGAAAATGACTTTTTTCACTGCATCGTGTTTTTTTTTTTTTTTTTTTTTTTTTTTTTTTTTCCCCCAAATTT
>VUQG01023434.1:113007-142833 GCA_015106755.1 Etia nguti
GAAAAGAAAAAAGGGGGGGGGGGGGGGGGAAACCAATATTCACTAGGGTAAAAAAAATCTTAATTAGCCTCTATTTTCAATTTGTCTAAATGTTGAGATGCATTTATACAATGTTTTCCTCCAGTTAGTAAAAATGTTTAAAGTTCATTATCTATGCATTCACTAACAATACATTCATTTATTTATTTATTTATGTATGTATTTATGTATTAATAGCGTGTCTCTTTTTTTTAATGGGAACTTATTTGAAAGAGTCAAATGTGATAGGTTAAGGAGAGTAATCATTGTGACTGAAAAAGCCTGGAGGTTGTAAGCACAAAACAAAAAAAATCAGCTTTTTAATCCTGCTGCTCCTTCCCTCTACATTTGCATCTTGACACCCATGCTGTTCTCATGAAGTTGCAGCAAAATGCAACTCTCTTAATGCAGAGTTTTAAATGATATCTATGGGTATGTCCTGGTGAGTCCTCCAGAGCATTTATCAAATTGTCAGCAGGGCAAAATACATGGACCCTAAGACAGTTTTTTGAAATAATCTATTGAAAAACTTGATCTTTTTCTTCCACATACATTCATTTAAGGCAGTGAGTAGACCACCTGAGCAAATTTCATTAGGTTTAATATAACACTTTGTAATTATAAATTCTGACACCACTATTTTCATTTGAATTTAATTTTAATCAAACAGCAGATCAGAACTATTCTTCAATATTATCACTGGGGCGATTGATACTGATAAATCGATTAATGTAATTTCCTTACTAGACTAACAATATGTGTCAAGTAGCTTTATAACCTGAGTTACACTGAGAGAAATGTGATGGATGTAAAATGAAAAATAGGTCCAAGGTAAATTACTCTGATGTAAGGATACATATTTGCAGAAATGTATCTAACAGGATTGTCAGTTCTGATTATGGGACTCTATCTGATCAGTTTTCACTGTAGGAAAAAAAAGACCTACAGAAGCTTTCAGCATCAATACAGCTGATTTATTATTCGATTCTGACAGTACAGAAACCGTAGAAATGAGGCTTACATGTTAGTGAGTTGTGTACAGTTTTCACAACCACATCAGCATTTATAAAGGAACTGATGAACTTCATCTCTGCTTCCTGTAGTCATGCCACGGTTTACAGAACAAGTGGAATCTGCAGTGGAAGCCTTGAGTGCAAACCCCTCACAGCCTGTGGATGAGAACGAATTCATTGATGCATCCCGCCTGGTGTATGATGGCATTCGTGACATCCGTAAGGCTGTCCTCATGATCAGAGTAAGTTGCACAGTTTTTTTTTTGTTTGCCTGTTTTTTTTTTTTTATATAAAAATCGAATTTATTATTTCTAATGCAAAGTAAGGCTTCATATTGTCATCTATTTTTGTCTTTCAAATCGTGACAGTGGGAGTTCTAACGGATGATTTGTGATGTGGTTTTTAACAGCTTTTGAACAGAAGTCATATTGTTGGAGTTGCTCTATTGTTACCATATGAGTAGTAATATCCAGATTAGCTTTTTATCTATAATTGTGAGAACCTGTACACACGCAGTCTTGGGAACCTATGATTAACTTGTCTCAGGCAGTGGCCAACCTAATTGACCAGACTTGCAATTTAGTGTAACAATGGGCTTAGTTGTCTCTGGCATAATGCCTTTTACTTGAGTCGAGCCACAATTTGGACAGTAGTAAGTCATTGTGTCCCGTGGATGAAGAAAACATTTCCATCAGGATAAAACGTTTCATCATAGGATCACTCAGAACAGTTTGGGCGTTCACTCACAAATGGACCCAATCCATATTTCCTCTAAAATAAAGAAAAGTGAAGGGGGGAAAAAAATCCACACAGACTGTAGGAAATAAGATTTTGGGGGAATTTTTTTTTTTCTTTCAGCATATTTCCCCCTGTAGCTAAAGTACCTGAAACTGCCAAATTTGATTTCTCAGTAGGAAGCAAATTTCTTTAAACCACTTGTCATGTTTAACAGTACCAAATTATGTATTCATCACACTAAGATACAAAGTGCTGGTTGCTGTCTTCTATTATTTTTAACACACTTTTTAAAAAATCGAAAACACTACTCTTGACAGCACATTTTGTTTTGACAGTGGTCTTTAACTCTTATTAATAATGCTGCTCGGCCACAAACAAAAAAAAAAAAATGATAAGAGGAACATTATGCTGCATTTGCATTATAATAAGTGAATGATTTAAGATGGAGGGTTTAATCGGCATTTTTTAATTGAATTGCAAGCTGAAGAACTATATTTTCATCAATTTCCATCTGCCCTAGCTCCACTCTTCTTACTCTTGTTGTTTCAGATTCAGCTGTGAACATTGGGCTTATGGTTTGGGCTGAACACTAACCTGTGTTTTTGTGGGCATATGTAGTTTGGCACGTGTGTTACCGGTAACAGGACTTATTTATTTAGCAGCTTTGCTTATAATGTATCTGTTAGCTTCATTCTGCCTTTAAGTGCCAGCTGGGGAGACTGATGAGACTGAACCTTTACCCACCATTATCTAGAGAAGGCAAAGAAAAAAATGGATTAGTGTTAGCTCTGCGTTTGTTATTTCCAGCAGCATCTACACAGCAGACTCTTTAATCTTCGTCTTAATTACTGTTTGTTATAATAAGATTAAAGGCGTATCAAAAGCATTGATCTAGAAGGATTCAATTGCAGGCTAAACTGTCATTCGAGGGTTTTTGTATGTGAAACAGGGCATGTTCAGTTCTGAGTTCAAAAAATATGAAATCCTCCTAAGAGCTGTGCTGAGATGGCCACGAGACAGCTTCTCTTGAGGGCATGTCCACTCACATGTACAAACCCACCCTCTTGCTTTCTTTCTAAAAATCCCCACATGCAAGGGCCTAGGCTTAAATCAAAACAGACAAGAGTGTGGTTGGGGCTGCTTAAGATAGACTCATCTTTAACCTCTATAAGTAGTGCACAGACAGTCTGTTAGATGTCCCTTGAATATTTGACAGGCGGACAGACCCCTCTCCCAACCTACAGTGACATCAGAGAATATGCCTCCTAGACATGAAACGGTCTCGAAGTCAGCGAGCCACTGACAGTTAGATACAGAGGGCAGCTGTTACCGTATGATTTGTGCAGTGCATCACAGCCCAAGGTGATTTTTGCTGCCTCTGTCCTAAAAGAAGAAAAAATTGTCTCGACCCACAGAGGCTATGAGCAGACTGTCACAAAAAGAATAACACTGGGGGGATTTCAGTGTTGAACTGTGTCATTCATATTTACGACAGGAGAAAAAAAAATTCTAGATAAGGCTGTCTCTGTTTTCCAGCTCTGTCATAATGCTATAATTTCACCTCTTGCCCTGTACACTTGTAATTATTGCATTTCAGATATCATCTGTACATGTATGCGTCATGAAGGCGTTACAGTTGACATGGATAATTGCACCTTTCAGACACAGTAGAAATACAGAGCATGATCACCTAAAAACCTGATTAATATATTTTCCCACAATGTGGAAAAAATGGGATTTAACTTCATTTACCTTGACAGCTGGTTTTCAATATGTTGTCTTTTTTTAGACTGCAGGCTATTGTTGTCACTTCTCACAGTAGTTTCCCACTGGGTGCCCACCATGAGTTATGATTTCTGAGCCTCCCACGTTCACAGGTTATCTGTTGCACAGGCCGCAGCAGGTGATATCTCTGCCCCACTGAACAGCATTGTCTGGGTTGAAAGCGATGCCGATGAGTCACTACAGCTTTTGTATCTGAAACCATACCCATATTCCCTTGAGAACAAGAGCATCTCTACATTCCCTAAAGCAGAGTAAGGTTGTTCAGAGACTTTCAACTATTTTTTCATTACAGAAAGGAGGTAGTGAGACAGCCGGATAAGCACAAGCCAGGGCGTCTGCATCCTAATGTCCCTTTATCTGTCCACATCATCTCCCCTGTTCCTACATATCAACTAACTTTTGCCTATCACTTAATATTGTATCTTGCCTGAAGCATAACAGGCAAAGATAAAGTTCATTTTATATATTAATATATGGAAAATTGTTCCCTGTGGCTTGTTTTGTATTCAGGGCAAGAGGTAAAGGATCTGAGATGAAGTGGCAAAATTCTAGAAAAACACAATTCATGCCTCACTCGCCTTTCTGCAGATAGCGACAGATGGGCCTCTAAAGTGTTTTGCTCCCAATATGTTTCGTACCAGCTCATACCTTCATTTTCCCTCTCAAGATGCACAGGCAGCACATTACACTTGATTTACAAATTCATTTGGAGTTTACAGTTTCTCTACCAAGCTTTGGAGAAGTAGACATTTATCTCATGCTGCCCTGTCTGGCAGCACTAAGGCATTCCTCATAGATAGTAAGCAGGTTTGTCATTTAATAGTGTTCACAATGCTGTAGTATGCCAATATTATTTTATGTTCCCCACTTATGTACAAACAACTTTTTCTTACCTTATTCCACTTCATCTCCCAATTGTCTTTCCCCCCCCCTCCTCCTGGGCTTTTTTTTTTTTTTTTTTTTTTTTTTTTTTTTTTTTTTTTTTTTTTTTTTTCTTTCTTTTTTTTTTTTTTTTTTTTTTTTTTAGAAAAAAGATAGTTAAAAGCTCGTTTCAAAAGATCACAAGTTCAAGAGCAACAATGAGTCTTAATTCCTCTGGTCGCTCCCAAATGGTGTCCAAGGCCATGTGTGAGTTGCCACAGGGCCTTTATGACAGCCTGCACATATTCATTTTTCTGATTAGAGCCTCAGATCAAGAGGCCTGCTCTATAATTACAGCCAACTCCACAGCTACTCTTTGTGAGATTCAAGTTGCCAAGGAAACAGCCAAATTAAGTATGTCTCCAGGGTGGGGGGTGGGGTAAATATACCCTAGCTCTATATATGTAATCTTGTTTGATGTGTTTGTCACAGCTCTTTGCCTGTGAAGGAGGAAATAATTCACAGACATTGGATGGGTAGAGGGCTGAGGTGGGCAAGACCATTGTGTTACCCTGTCATATAATCAGCCAGAGAACAGGAAAGACATTTTGTCCTCAGAATCAGTTTTCTTTTGACATTAATAATACAGTTACAAAACCACAAAGAAAGGGCACTCCGTGTGATTGAATCAGCCTCAAGATCAATTTCCACTTGGTATTCAGTGGCAAGATTGTTAACCCTCTGAATGAACATCATGTGGGGCATTAGGAGGAATATGAAGTAATCAGCAAAAGTACTCCTTGGAAATATTTGTGAGACATCTGCTGCATGTGAAGCATTTTGGTAATAACTTTATACCTAATAATTGCTATGTATCCATCCAGGATGTCCTTCAGTACTCAGCCAAGAACACACGCTGCTCTGTTCTACTCGTTACATTGACACAGAGGATCTGTCCAGCTATTTCTCACCTGCGTTTCAAATTCGTCATCAACACATAGCAAGGGTTTCAAACTGTCTATTTGAATTACATGAGGGAGCTATAAGATCTGGCTGCAAATTGAATTTCCTGGTAGATGCCTATCCATCCCCCTGTCACTAACACTGCGGGTCCACTGTTACAGTTTCAATCGGATTACAGGATACATACATTCCTGGAGAGACACTGCAATCCAGCTTTATTAATGTTAACTTCTCCTTTCCTAAGTGAGGACACACAGTTAGCATTCTATAACTTCAAGTAAAAATGCATTGCTATAGTTGATTTTCTATTGCTTACTTAGTATAGGCTTGTCTAATTATCCTAAAGAATATCAGAGGTCGCAATCAAACTGCTTAGATGTACGGAGAGTTCTAATTTAAGACTTCTAGCATAATTCTCGCTGAATATTTGATCAGTTTTCTAGGCAGAATTGGTGGAGTTTACTTAAATGGGTTCATTTCCTAGCACAGACCTGGCTTTTAAGCATTCCACAAGTTTTCAGTAGGGTTAAAGTCAGGACTTTTGGAAGGCCAGAAGCTTAATGCTTAATTCTGTCCAAAACCCAGTTTTTGTATAAGTTTGGGATCATTGTCCCATTGGAACACCCATTTGTGTCCAAGTTTCAACCATCTAGCTGTTGATTTGAGGTGAATCTAAAGAATCTGGGAGTAGTTCTCTGTCTTTATTACTCTATCCACTTTGTGCACGGTACAGGTACCAATGGCAACAAAACAGCCCCAGAGCATGATGCAACCACCACTATGCTTGACAGCTGGTACAGACTTCTTAGATTTGAAAGCCTCCCCTTTCTGTCACTAACACAGAAGGCTAACACAAAGAGACAGACAACCGTTTGCACTCACATTCACAGAAAGGTCTCAGCCAGAAGGCGGATTTGAACCCACAACCTTCTTGTAACAGTGCTAACCACCGTGCCACAGTGCCACTGCAATCATCACACCCTGAAAAAAAGAACAGCTCAAAAAAATAATTAAAAGCCTAAAATTACCGTGACATTCATGCCCATTATGAGTATATGTGAACTTCTGACCACAGCTGTATGTGTGGAAAAGATTCCATGATCCGAAATGATTGCAGTAGCTCACAACTGTAATATCCACAGTTGCCTTTGTTTATAATTTAATGGAAGGAATATAGACTTTATAATACCAAAGAACAAAACCCACTCTCCCTGAACACTGACAACAGGGCGAAAACAAAATCAAAATATCTCAAGAATATCACAGAAGGAAGTGAAAAAAGAAAGAAGGCTTAGTATGCATCATTGAAACAAAGGTCTGAGCAACAAGCTGGTACTCAACTACACATGCAGTTACCAGCATAAGGTATCAGTGTACAGGAAATGATGGAATGGGCACTGCATTGTGCTTAAGGTCAACTATCTGGCATCATTCAAATAAAACTGGGAGCAATGAGACCCCACAGAGTGTCAATCACAGAAGACAAGCACGAGCTAGACTGAACAGCATCTGTCAAGATTGACTTGTGGGTCTGCTTTAGCAACAATCTCTCAAATATTATTCTATTAACTAGGACGGTAGTCAATTAATGTATCTTAGCACATGTGTTAAAACAGATAACTAGCTGGTTATGACCAGAGACAAGAAATTCAAAAATCCAAAAAACAAAAAGAGGAAGAAGTTGTGGTTTTGTTAGGCCTGCACCAGTTTCATGGCTGAAAGCAACAGCTTCCTCAAAGCATACTGTCAACGGGAGGTTACCAGGCAACCAGCTGTCCACTTCACTTACATACCTACCAATTAAGGATGTTAAGAACTGATGAAGAAGATGGCTATTAATGATTTAGCAGAACTGAAGAAACCTATAACTAGCAATTACAATAATCACTCCACCATTTCTAACTCCAGTTTCTCAAATGTAAAAACAAGTTGTCTTTTTCTTTATTTTTTGTGACTGAAAATGGCTTTGTCAGGCAAAATGACCAGACACTGTGCAAATGTAAATGCAACTCAGTGACAAGTAGTGACCACAGGTGAAATAGGTGATAGTGACACATGCTGGGCAGTTTTGTGATTAAGCCTTTCTCATTCCTGAGGCAAGTTATTAAATTGGCAACAGGAGGAAAAAACCTGGCTAAATAACATATGACAGAGAGATAAATTAAGACTGGTATGTATATTCAGAGTATTACCACTATTCTAGGATTTCTAATGTCACTAAAATGCAATAATTTTAGTGACTTTAGACCTTGATTTAAACTGTAGACTTTAGTTTGAACTTTAGAAAGTAGAAGGTTGGTTTGTTATGCTTCAAGGTTGGATTATATTAATGAAAACATTAAAGGAAAAAACATTAACAAGCAAACAAACAACAGTTACTAAAAAATGTTCATGTTATTCATTGCATTGTACAACATATTGAAGAAAGCTGCAAGCTTGACTAAAATTCAAGTATTAGGGAGATCCATTAGCATCTAGTCTGGCTTCACTCTACAAGCCAGGACAGGTTTGCGTGACTGGAGGCTCAGACTGTGTATGCGACCGGAATAGACCAATAAAACTGGATGGAGCATTGTTTGACATATAATATTAATTCAGCAGTGGAGTTCTCTGCCAGGGCATGACTGACATTTATGAACATCGCTGTGAGGCATTTTATCACTCTTGGAGCCATATAGAAAATATTGCAGCTCCTCTCCCTGCTGGATGATGGCACTAATTTCACCAGCGTGGTTTAAGCCTCTGTGACTGCTGAAGGGCAAGAATTAAGAGTTCTTTGTGGGTCTTAATCCTTACCAAATAATGAGAAAAAGTCTATCATTTTGCTTAGCTTATAAACTTTGTGAATTTAAAAGGTGGGCTTTTTCAAACCCCACATTAAAACAAATGTCTCTTTTTTTTGGCATGCATTCATTTATTTATTTATTTTGATGCGTCATTCCAAAGTAGTTATGCAATATAGAAAAAAATCTGCAATGAGGTAACCAAGCAGGCCACCAAGGGGCGGTCGCCATGGCGTTTTGTCCTGATCGTGTCAAGAGCGTGGCTGTAAGCATAAAGGGAGAAAAATGATTTTTCTTATTGCAGTCCTCAGAGTCACGAAATAATTTGAGAGAACTACAGGAAGCCCATACACCACTTTTTTTTTAGATATATAATTACCTGAAAGAGTTGCTGAGACATGAACTCGCTTCCTGTTTAGTGGCTTCGTTCACTGTTTCAGCTTAAGCCCGATAAGTTTTGTGAGGCCTTAAAACTCAAAATGAAAACTGTGTGGCCTGTGAAAATGTTTTCAATTTTTCCAAAATTCCAAAATGTGGGAAGCTGAATATGATAGAAGCTAATGTCATACAGTTATGTGGAAAAGAAAGCTGTCACAGGACTGTGAAACACTAAATACACTGCATTATTCAGTAGTTTGTAGAGCTACTTCTGCAGCAGTTACTTGAACTAATCACTCTCTGTATTGCTTCAACACTCTCACATTGTTGTGGAGGGATTTTGGCTTGCTCGTCTTTACAGCATTGCCTTGGTTCATTAAGATTTGTGGACATTCGTGTAGAGCTCTCTCAAGGTCACGCCACAGCATTTCAATCAGGTTGAGGTCTGGACTTTGATTGAGCCATTGTTGTACATTTTGGGGGATTATTTTGCTGTTGCATGACCCAGTTTCACCCAAGCTGTGGGACAGATTGGCCTTACATTTCATTCTAGAATACTTTGGTATACAGGTTCATGGTTGAGCTAATGACTGCAAGGTACCTGGGCCATGTGGTTGGAAAATAAACCCAAATCATCAACCCTCCTCCAATTGAGTGTTGGTATGAGGTTTTTGTTGTGATATATGGTGTTTGCTTTTTTCCAAATGTGGTGCTGTGCACTATAGCCAAACATCTCTTTGGTAACCTTTGGTCTCGTCTGTGCAAAGGATATTGTTCCAGAGGTCTTGTGGTTTGTTCAGATGCAACTGTGAAAACCTGAGACATGCTGCTGTCTTTGTTTTAGAGGGAAGGACTTAAACATGCTAATTGAGGCCTGTGGAGTCTGGGCTGTAGCTTTTAGGGGGTTTTTGCAGTTTCTTTGAGCATTGCACAATCTGACCTTGAGGTGAATTAGATGGGACAGCCACTCTTGGCAAGACTGTTGAATGGTGTTAACAGATCCCAGAATGCTCCAGAGCAACAAACTGCTAAAATGTCAGCTTTTAAAGAGTTGATCCCACTTGCTGACGACTGCATAGAGTCCCGTCAAAACTCCCTTTTTAACATTACTGTGTGGAGATCTTTGCTTAATCTAAGGAAACCCCTCCTACTTTATTTGGCATGAAAAGTTGTGCGGTTAAATATTTTCAACTCTGAACAACTGGTGGTGCTGAAGTGCTTAAGACACTGCTATGATTGGTGAAAGAAAAAAATCTGGAGACTGTCCCTTATCAGTGCACCAAATTTTACCATACGGCTGTGGGCTTACAACTGAACTCCAAAAGCAGAAAAAATAATAACACATTAAGGCTGTGTACAGCTTTGCATGTTCCCCCTGCCAAATATCTTTTAAAAAAATATCCCAAAATTCAAGCCAGTCATGTCATTTCATATTTAGGATTAAGTCTGCCTTCACTGCTAAATTCCAAAGCTTCCAAAAATGCCAAAGTAAATAATGCTGTAATTTCCTGTGCACCATCTAAAGGCCTACTCTGTGTTTACAAAAACATGTGGTTTTTATACTCTAAAAGACCCATGGCAATGGCAACGCCTTTGACTGAATCCTCTCTTGGGACACTACCATATCTGATTCAGTGTGTGGAAAGGGTATATTAGAAGATCCAGACCCTGTTAAGAATCAAACATCCTGTTCCTTTAGCAATCTTCCACCAAAGTCATTAAGAACCCCCTATCTAATATTAGAAGCTCCTTGACTCAAAATGATGATAACCCTGTCCTTTGGAACAGCAATGTCTTAAAACTGTGTTTGACAGGGTATATAAAAAATTTTGAAGTGCACAACTTTTCTTTAAAAGTGCATGTCACTGTTAAGTTCATGCCCAAATTATTCTAACAGAGTGCATATTTGATGGTCAAGCGTTTGTGTCACTGCACACGTAACTTTTTGGAACCAACAAGCTGACAATTTGTGCTCTTTATCCAGCTATTGTTTAAATGCACAAGAAGATGGCAAGGAGTTTCAAATTCCTCTACTTTTTCAGTCATTACAATTTCTGACAACTTTAGCAGAACAAAAGTCGCCTTTATTTAATCAGATATACAGTTGTGACAGAGAGAGTGCATTGAGTGAGGCTTGTAGTAAGAAAGCGCTTTGAGTGCTCAAACTGAGTAGAAAAGTACTATGTGGGTACCAGTCCATGGTGTTGTGCATTTTGGCCAGTCTTGTGGTCTGCTCATATGAAACTTTACAAGCCTAAGCCACGCTGTCATGTTCTATATAAAAGAAGAGGCTTTTTCCTGCTAACCCTTGGAAACAACCCATACTTGTGCTCCTATGAACGTTAACATTAAGAATTCTAACTGAGGTCTGTAGAATCTGAGAGCTCTTGGGTTTTTTGGTATTTTCTCTAAACATAGCATGGTCTTAGGGGCAGGGATAGCTCAGTAGGTAAACTGTTGGCCCCCTGATCTTCCGATCAGGGGTTCGATTCCCCTGAACGGCTACCCTGAGGTACCCCTGAGCAAGGTACCGTCCCTACACGCTGCTCCCCGGGCGCCCAATGGCAGCCCACTGCTTCACTGAGTGAATGGGTTAAATGCAGAGAGGAATTTCCCCACGGGGATCAATAAAGTATACATTATTATTATTATTACCTTTGGTTGACATTGCTGGGAAATCCTCTCCCAGGAAGATTGGCAGCTGTCCTGATTGTTTTCCACCTGTTAATAATCTTTTTCACCGTGGAATGGTGGACTTGTTTGGAAGCAGCTTTTATTATAACACTTCCCAGACTGATAGGCACTTTCTGCTTTAACATCATTGCTGATGGCTTTTCTCTTTGGCATTGTGTTAACATACCCCTGAATGCTCCAGACCAGCAAACTGATAACACTTCCATTTTTATAATAGACTTGATTAACTGATCACCAAACTTGCTGGTGATCAGTTAATCAAGTGTATTTGACTAGCAGCACCTGGCTGCTGCCTACACTCTTACATCCAATGGAAGTAGCAAGGGTGTACTTAGTACTTAGTACTGCATAGACTCCCTTTATTAACTATTCTTTCAACAACAAAAGGATTTCATCCTTCATCCTATTGGTAGCCCAGTCATGAAACCCGGTTAAAATATTTGAATTTTGGGGGGTAGTTTCTCAAGTTTCCACACTTGCTGGTGAGTCTTTCTAGTTGTAGATAATGCTTAAAATCAGTAGCATCAAATCCAGGTAAATGCCATTTGTTATTACATACTTCAGCAGATTGGCAATTTTTTCTGACTAACTGGAAGTAACAAGTAACAAGTAATTGTTACTGACTTTTTGGATTCATTTGCATGAAATAGCCTTTTTTATACTTTGCATTTTCCACAGTCTTGTGTTTTCTTGTCTATGTGCTGCATGGAAACTCTATTAGAGATAAAAATCAGTGCAACACTGAATGATGCCTCAGTGTAAAATCTGATTATCACAGCCCTGCATGACTTTGGTCAAAAGCCCAAATCAATTTTTAGATATTTTCTTTTTCACTCGGCTGCTCCTTAGACAAACAAGACAGCCTTTGTTTCAGTTTTTTACCAAATTACATGTTCACTAGAAGGTAGGTTAGGCATTTACCTTATCCAATAACCTCATTCTTGATTGAACACTTAAATGGATAATGTGAGTGGGAGGCTTTTCAGCACAAGTCCTCTGGAAACACTGGACCATGTTCTTGTCAACAACCAGTGTGAGTCATTCATTAAAGAAAAGTGCTTCCTGCGATCGAAGCCCAAAATAGATTGTGGCATTACAGACGTTAGCTTTAGTAGTTACTCTGGGCCTTTAATGCATTCATTTCACATAAATGCCTCAGTGCAAGTTCAAATGGTAAAGCTTATGTTTTCTTCCCATCATGTATGCCTTACATTCAGTTTTTCTTTCCAAAAAAGAAACCCTGCAGCTACTCTGTATGCTGAGTATTTTTAGTATTTCACTGTACACCCAAGGGATTCTAACTGCTTTAGCAATCTATTTCTCCCATCGTAGACCACAAATTTTCTGCTTTGCACTGCACTCTGTATTTAGATACGCTCTAGGCAAATTTGGGTGAAGCAGTGCTCTAGTGTGACCCTTCAAATGAATGACTATATTCATGGGTTTGGGTGTCATATGCTACTTTTACAATGCTTAGAAATTAATTTTTTAACTCTTGGTGGTGTGTTTGTGCCGTAAGGAGCAATGAACGTAGCCACGGGCAGGGGACTGACAGTTCTTCAGTTTCTTATAGTCGACTCGCAAAAATGTCACAGAAGCACAAGAACACGTTATGGTAGTTCTCAGTTGCATCACATTACTTTAAGTTTGACTTCTTTCTTGACTTCTTATGTATCCTTTTGTCTTGCAAGTCTGGAACATGCAACTAAGGAAGAATCCTTGATTTTTCATGTTGTGAACTATTGAGCTATCGACCCCAACAAAGCAGCAGACGCTTCCTCAGAACACGACTCCAATATGTCGCATCAAAGGTGGCCTTTGGTATCCTTTTTTCTAGGAAAGGTTTTCTCTTTTAATTGACTGCAGGTATAATACTATTTGTCTGACTCTGACTCGTGACTGTATGCCCAGTGTCTGTGCTTGTATTTGTATCTTTGCTAGATTTTGTTGCTGTGTACATAAGAACTCGTGTTCCACTTGTTTGCTCATCTTTTCACGTTAGTCGATAAAATAAACTTGCACTTGTGCAGTTTCCAAAGACTAGGGCCATCTGTGTATCTTTATCTGTCACACTGAGCCACTTGTAATGAGAGAGAGTGAACATGTCTCCACCAAGCTGATTATTGCACAAGCCTATAATCTGCGAACATCTGCAGCTTGACTAGTCTGTCGCCACTGGTCTCCACGGTGCGAGAAATCTGCCAACAGCAGATTTGCCGACTTTCTGCTTAAAAGAATTATCTCAGTTTGGAGCCAAACACGGTCTTGCTCAATTTCAGCGGGCAGACAGGGTTGAATAAAGAGCCATATTGATCAGGTTCAATTCAGAGTAATCTCTAATACACAGAACTATGACATACGTGAGCTAGAATTCTATTGCACCAAACTACCAGATGAACTGGAAGGATGTAAGTGTTGGTAGGAGAAAGTATTAAAAAGTGTGAATAAAACACCCCAACCGGTCGCGGCAGATGGCCGCCCCTCCCTAAGCCTGGTTCTGCCGGAGGTTTCTTCCTGTCAAAAGCGAGTTTTTCCCTCCCACTGTCGCCAAAGTGCTTGCTCATACGAGGTCATATGATTGTTGTGTTTTTCTCTGTATGCGACTGTTGTTGTGATTTGGGGCTGTATAAATAAAATTGAATTGAATTGAATTGAATTGAATTGAAAACCTAATAACACAGTTTGTGTGTTTTTATGGAGAACATTTTTCCACGTTGAATTCTGTGGCGATTATTTCCTTTTGTTTTGGTTGGAATTTTTCAATTTTGAATACGTTTTGGATATCCTTCCATTATGACATAACTACTTTTATTTAAGTTAATGACTCAAATGCATCTTACAATAGAATACAGCAATATTTTTAAAAACGTCAGAGCATTAGAACTAGTCTTGTTGGTGGTCTCAGTGACAAATAAACTGGACAAACTGAAATTGCTTTAAATCTAAGGATTGTTTTCAATAATTGGGTGAAAATTAGTTACTGAATGCTAATAACTGCATGCTCTGTGGTGTTGAGATCAGGTGACTGACTTGGCCATTGAAGGATATCCCATTTCTTTGCCTTGAGAAATTCTTGGGTTGCTTTTACAGTATGGTTTGACTCATTATCCATGTGCACTGTGAAGCACTGTCCAATCGCTTTTGCAGCAATTGGTTGAATCTCAGCAGAGAGTAATCACCCTGCTACTTCTGTCTGCAGTCACATCATCAGTAAACACTAGTAATTTAGTTCTACTGGCAGCCATACATGCCCGTACTCTGCCTCGGTCATGTTCACAAGGTGTTTCTCTCATTCTCCATCGTTATCTCTTCCCAACAAGCTCATTTTGCTTTTATGTGTCCAGAGACAGACGAACTGTCAGGTCTTTTTGATTTTTTTCTGGCAAAGTCTGATCTGGCCTTCCTGCTCTTTAGTGTACCCCTTGGCTTGCACCTCGTCGTAAACGGTCTGTAAACTGTCTATCTTTTGATGCATCTATTGGTCTTTCAGGTCTTTTGGCACTGCTGAGCTGGCCAGTACATTCCTTCTCTTTAATAATGTACCAGATTGTTGACTTGGCGACTTCCGAAGATTTTCCTACCTGATAGTTTTATTTGAGTTATTTAACCTAACAATCCCCCTCCATTGTATTGACGTCTTTTTGGACATCATGCTAAGAGTTCCAGTCAAAAGATACCAAATACAATTTCAACACTTGGGACACTAAATCTTTCATCTTATTAATATGTAATTAAAAAGATAAAGTAATTTATGTATGTATGAAATAATGAGGGAATGGGCCTGATCTGGCCATGTCAGTGAACTATACAATTAATTTTGAACCCCTTAAAATGCACAACTATATTATATAAATATAAATCATTTTAATGTCTGCACATCTTGGCTGCTTCATTTAAAATCCATTCTGGTGGTACACAGAAAAAATTCCAGAGTTTCTTAATTAAAGTAGCACTGCACTCTAGACTGAGACCTCCAAGCCAACATAACATATCCTCCATCGGGTAAGAGTGGAATGTTGATACTTTGCAATATTGGTCCACAATATGCAATGGATGCAAACATCTGCTCAGTGCAAATGTGACTGAAAATCAGCCGAACAAAAGCTGTTACTTTTACCGTCGTTTTCTGCAGCTTTTTATTGAACAGTAGTTCATTGTTGTGCAGGTTCTGCATTCTGAGCTGATGAAATCAGCAGCTGTAAGCTATGTGTTCCTGCGACCGTTAAGGCTGTGCCATGCTGGCAGACCAAGTGAGGCAAATCCAGTCTATTCCAATTATACTGCGGAGCACTTTACTCCACCTAAGTGCATTACCCCCTAATCAGTGCCTGGCTGTGCTTAGTTAGTACTTAGTGCATGACCTTCCCTTCATATTCATGAAAAATTAAGAGTTTCTGGAAAATTAGCTACAGTCACAGTGAATTCTCTTATTCATATGTGAAGTCGCATTTAATTTTTCTTTTAAGTTTTGATCAACACCAGTAACTGGCACAGAGCACACAGGAGTTATAAATGCAGTAAATCAAACAAGTATAAATGCATTCAAGGTTCACTATGGATTTTTCAGCCATTTTTTGTCACTGTAACAAATTGTATTTTGTAAACTTGCAATAATTGGCCAATGTGAAGGAGCAGAAACAAGTTGAGAAAACAACACTGACATGTCATCATCTTACATGCTGATATGGTAAACTTGTAAGAAAGTGCTTCCTTATTTAGGTGGCACATCCTTATTGCACATTTAAAAAAATAGAGAGCAGCTTTATTGTACATCTGGATTTTTATTTGTAGACATGTGCTATTTGTTCATAAATCAGAATTTGTTACCTTTCTGTCAGCTCTGTTTTTGGTCCCTGGGTAGGTTTTAACTGCCTCTCTGCTGTCTAGTGTTGAACAAGCAGTGCACATTGAGAGCTGCTGAAAACAGATGCAAAAGAGGGAAAGAACAAAAACTGCAACAAAGTGAGCTCTTGGTGTGTAATTTTATTAAACTGTTATGGTCTTTTTGACCCAAAGTTTTGCATTTTTTTGTTTTTAATCACTAGGTAAGAGTTTTCTTATTTATTATTTTCTATATTCTTGTAATTGTTGTGCTTTAAGTTCTGTAGTTTCAGCACAGGCTATATTTAAGTCCTTGAGTTTCCAGTTTATTTCCAGTTTATTTTGCCTCCCCTGTGTTTCCTGTATCCTGTTATCAAGTCTTAGTCTCTCTGGTAGGTGTTTTACTGTCTTGTTACTTTCTGCTTTCATCTGATAGTCATTTATCTATGGTGCCATGTTTTAGTTTTACTTCCCCATGTTTTGTCTGATTTAGTTCAGCTGTGTCTCCCAGGTGTCTGCACTCCGCCCCAGTTACCCTTCTGTTAGGTTGTTTTTGTTCTTATCCTTTTCACCTTTCTCTGTTAGTTATGCTTTATGTATTTTTGCTTAAAACTATGGATTCTGCAGTTGAGTCTTTGTTGCATATTTTCATTGCAGCAGGCAGTGGTGCACAGGTGGCAGCTGGAAGAGCTGCAGGCCCAGACTGAGCGGCAGACGCAGGTGCTGGAAAACCTGGTCGCTCATTCTGGGGCCGCTGTGCAGTCACTTCCGCCTTCCCCATCCTGTGCAGCACCACCGCTGGAGCAGGAGGAAGCGACTGCGCAGCCATGCTGGCAGGCTCATTGCTGCTGTCTGGGCCTCGCCTAACAAGAAGGGTAGCAGCGCCAATGCCCACTTCTCTGGAGGCCACCGGCATGCCTCCACCGTAGCCTCAAACACCTCAAGGAAGGGGCAATGAGCCTGCCACCAGAGTCAAGGGGCAGTTTGACAGATGTCCACAGGCCATCCTAAAGTGGCTGGGTCTCTCCCCAGACGACCATCGTTGCTGGTTCCAGGGTGACTGCATGGGAGTGAAGCAGCAGTCTTTCGCTTTTCTCTCTTCTCGCTTTTCGTCCTTACCTCTCTGCTCTCTTTCCCCATGTCGCGGCGGCTTCAGGTGCTGTCCCAAGCTCACCGGGGGCCGCACAAACATCGGGGCAGAGGTGTTGGTGGTGTGGCCGGAACACTTCTGCCGGGAGTGCCTGCTCATGGAAGTCAGACAGGTGTTCAGTATTGCCAGGGCGCCAGCACCCTCCCTTGGCCCAGGAGGGACGTACAAGGTTCCAGTAAGGTGCCAAGGGGGTATACGCAAGGCTATGCTGGATTCAGGCTGCATGCAGACTCTGGTTGACTAAATCTTGATTCAGCCGGGGGCATTGTTGGAGGCAGAATGGGTAAAGGTTGGGTGTGCATGGGGACATTCACGAATATCCTATTTTGTTGCTCCAAATTAAATACAAGGCAAAACACATTAAAGGCTGCTGTTAGCTTGTGCCTGACACATCCCTTAATTGTAATAACCATCTCACACTTGCTCAGAGAGCAGATGTTGGTGCATTGCAACAGCAGTTTGCAGATTTGATCTCCCCCCTGCCTGGCCGTACAAATCTCATAGAGCACCATTTTGAAGCACGCTCAGTCATGACGTGCGTTAATGGCCCTATTGGTTACCTGAGCGTAAGAGGGAAAATGTTCAGAAATGCTGAAAGTGGGAGTAATAGAAGAGTCACACAGCGCGTGCTGTAGCCCCATAGTTCTTGTGGTGAAGAAGGGTGGGTCTATACGCTTCTGTGTCGACTACTGCAAGGTGAATAACAGTTTGATGCTTATCCCATGCCCTGGCTCCTGGACCAGTTGGGCGCTGCTTGTTTTTTTACAACACTGGATTTACCCAAGATTACTTCGTCTGCAGAGTCCAAGGAAAAAACGTCCACTCTGTACAGTTTGTACTAATTTATCACACTTCTGTTCTCTTGATCGAAGCCCCGCCATTTGCAAGCATCTGCTGGACCGGGTGCTGCGTACTCACACTGCATATGCTGCCACCTACCTGGATGATGTCATCATCCACAGCGAGACCTGGGCGGGCCATATGCAGTGGGTGGTCCTGGAGTCCCTGATGGAGGCGAGGCTCACGGCCAACCCAAAGAAGTGTGTGGTTGGACATAGGGAGGTATTTGGGTTAGGTGCGCCCTCAGGTAGAGAAAACAACAGCCCTCGCATCCTGCCCAAGATGTGTCCCAAGACCAAAAAGGTGGGAGGTGAGGAGGTTCTCGGGGTTGGCCGGTTACTACTGCCGGTTTGTGTCAGGGTTTGGTGGGCGTGAGTAAGCTAGGCAGGACCAGGTCAGGCGATGGCAGTATGTGGCAGGGTGTGGTTTGTCGCTCAGCTGCAGGGGAGGGGTGGAGCAATGGGTCCAGGGGTCAGTGCTAGGGGAGGCTAGCCGAAAGCTGAGGCTAACTTCTCACAACAGAGGATGGAGTCGTTGGCTTTTAGTGAAACAGCGACAATGGTTGACATGTGGAAGACTTAATTTTTATTATTTTACTGTTTGTTTGTTTTTTGTTTTTTAAATAATTAATTACAGTCTCTAACACAGTCTTGGATGTTTTAATGTCAAACATGGTGTACGTTCTGCTGTTTACGCTTTAGTATGCCATCCAGTTCACACAAAACCACAAAACACTACAATAAATACATGTAAGGATGACTGATGGGTTGTAGCTCTGATATGACCCGTCAGTCATATCAAAGTTGTGCAAACCCAACTTGTTTGCATTGAAAATCAAAAGAATGTGGATTTATAATGATTTCTTTTTAAAACGTATAGATGTATAGTTAGATTCAGTTTGGCCCACCCGTTACAGGGAGAGGCTACATACAGAGATATGCACATATAGCTGTGCACTCCCAGTAGTGCACCGTTTTTGTTTTTACAGTTTATTTGTTTGTGTACATTAAATGATTTGAAACATAATCATTTGTAAGCTTTTGAGTTGGATGTAGTTTTGTATCTGTGGGCATAGCTGTGCTAGCTGTTTCACTCTGCTTTAAGAATGCTAAGCTATGCATCCAGTGTCTTGTGGGTCAGAGTATAAAAGTATTAATAGGCATGTAATGACAACCACAGGAGCTACAAAAGCTTTCTGTTTACTCAGCAGTAAGAACAGAAACTGAGTTTCAAATGAGATTCTTGCAGACCTCAAGCTGCGTGCCATCAGTTATGTGCTTATTTTTCCACTCACATTCCAAAGACATTCAAGGGAACTGAACAAAGTTTTAATAGCAGAAACTTTCTCAGTGAAGATCATATTACAGTCCAGTTCATAACCTTTTGACAACCCTTAAGAAAAGCGTCATGATCACCCGGGGCAGAAAGGCTCTTTTGACTCTCGTTATCTGGGACAGCCTCAATCCTGCACTTATGTTAATCCATCCGTTGCAGCACCATGCAGCTGGTGTCTGTGACACAGGACTGAGCTAAAGCAGATTTCCAGTGATCTACAAACCCGGATGGCATACACAGAGTCTGAGCCAGGGCCTCTTACGCAAGTTCAGCCAGCTGTGGCTGTTTGGGCTGTGCGTGCAGGGAATGTGTTTATATAACGCTCATTTAGGCTTTTCACTTCACATAGCAGGACCTAAAGAAAGTCAGAGACATGCAGCTAGGACTGGACAAGAAGTTCCAAAAAGTTCTGTACTAGAGATTTTTTTTTTTATTCTGAAACTGATGTTTGACTTGCTCTCCAAGATTATGTAACAGTGAAAATAAAATATTGTGAATGAAAAAAACTATAATTCCTGGAAGTTAAATACAGCATAGCTTCAGCCCCACACCCTGGTAACCTATTTTTCTGTCCTGTGGCTAACTTTGGATTAAAGAACGGAGTGTGAACTGCAGCGGTGCCGTTGTAAGACGTTCATATAAGAAAACAACTCTTATACAGGTCAAAGTCTAGCTTTAGCTATTATTTGAACAGGACGGTGGAAGTTTCACGATGCAAAGGCAGCGTGTTATTTTGAATATTGTACTTACTCGAGGAAGTTGATTCTGTTCATCTGAATGTAGCATTTTCAGTGGGAGGCCTAAGAAGTCACTTGGATAAGTGACAAAGCCTTTTTCCCAGTGAAAACGCTACGTCAAGATGAGCAGAATCAACTGTTACCTGGATGATTGAGCATGCATCCAAAAGTATTGTACTTAGTTACAGTCCACCCCTGGCTATCAGTGCTCATAACAGTCAAATATCATGTTTGGGTGCATCATTTTCTGTCCCAGATGGGATCAGGCAGCTCAGGTTAAGTCTCAGAGTATTTCAGGTACTGCTTTCATCTGAGATGACCTTAATGTGTCTCTGCCTCCATGTGCCACTGCAGTCATAATGGCAGCTCAGACTCCTGTCCTGCTTTTTCCTCAGGCGCAGAATCAGCTCCTGATCTGCGCTAAGCCCTGGGCCTTAAATCCCTCTCAGACACTCAATAATGCTCTTCGTGTGGGACCACACCAGGGTCGTGTCACTCTTCTGAGCCCTGACAGAGGGAGAACCTTCTCCTCCCCCCGTCATCCTCTTTTATTTGTTCTCAACCACTTGGTCTCAGCTTCTTCTACTTCTTGACCTTCCATTCTCATCCCCTCCACTGGCAGCTGTAAATATGACCGCAAATCCAAAAGGAAGCAAAAGGAAAATCGAGAGGACCTCTGCAATGACTCTACCTTTTCTAACTGACATCATATCTAATTAGGCCAGTGAAATTTGTTTACAGTCATACGTGACTTGACGGAAGTGCATTAAAAAAAAAAAGTCCTGCGGTCTGCTGAACTAAAAATAAAACAATGCAGCTGAATGTGAAACTTTCATGTGGCACATGTTCTGCTGCAGTTTCAGATCAATGATTGACGAGTGTTCTGAGGAGCTGTGAAACTACAAAACAGACCCCACATGCTCTAAGTGTGAATGTCTGTCAGCGATGCACTGACAGTGCTATAAAAGACACAAAGTTCACATCGAGTGATGAATGACTTCCAAAAATATAGCAGCCAGTAATGATTGGCAAAATCCAAGCACCATGTGAACTTTGGAGCATGTGAGAGCCATTACTGCAACATGTACCAAGCCTTTTTCTATTTTACTTATTTCTTATGAGGTGCACTCTAGAAATCTATTTGCACTGCATTTAAACTTCTTTCTTGAAAAGAACTTTAAATTGATTTGATTCAGTTGCAATGTATCGCTTTATCGTTGTTAATGACTTCCTTCAGGAAGCCCCAAAAAGTTGATTCTGTTCATCTGGATGTAGCGTTTTCAGTGGGAGAAACGTTTCGTCACTCATCCAAGTGACTTCTCCAGTCTCAGCTGACTGCAGGTTTCCCCAACCAAGAAGTCACTTGGATGAGTGACGAAACGTTTCTCCCACTGAAAACGCTACATCCAGATGAACAGAATCAACTTTTTGGGGTTTTACTTACCTGGATGATTGAGAATGCATCAAGACGTTCTTTCAGGAAGCTTAAGTTTGCATAACTACACTGTGCATATGTTTAAGGCCTGAAAAGGTTGGATTAATCTCCACAGGCAAGCCTGATTTGTCCATTTTGCAACATGGTTTGAGTTTAAATTTAATGGTGAAGACTGTGAAAAGTGAAATTCATCAATGTGGCACTTGTGATTAAGTCTTTTGAGGCTCAGAGGCACAACTCGATGCCTGATAAATTATTCCAAGTAATCTTGCTCAAGCCAGTCTTGCTGCAGTGTTCTGGATTATTTGAATTCTTTCTTTTATTTTGACTACATGTCTTTTAAACATGCTATAAAATAAAGCTGACTTGACTTGGATCAACCAGAGACCTTTCATGGATCTTTTAGAACAGTAAGTAGAAGAATCACAGGGCTCACAAACCCCTCCACCATGACTGCTGTGGCCATTTACTAAGGGGGGAACGCAGCCAACGAGGTAGATCAGACATCTGAACGCCTCCTGGGTGAGGTGTTTCAGACCAACCATGTCCAACAGGGACCCTGGAGCACACCCAGGACACACTGGAGAGATTACATCTTTCGGCTGGCTTGGGAATGCCTTCAGGTGCTCCCAGAAGAGCTAGATGAAGAAGCTGGATAGAGGGAGGTCAGGGCTCTGTGGCATCTGCTACCTCCATGGCCTGGATCCAGATAAGAGTTAGCAAATGGATGATCTTGCTTGATTTGGTCCTGAAGACAACAAGTAGGAAAAAGAAAGAAATCTGATAGAGCACTCACCATTTCTAACAACTCAAAACTACTAAACTACTGACATTTTTTAAATCAGTGTTTATCTGATCAAGTTGAATTATGGGTAAAAAGGAATTTTTAAAAAAATTGTTGCTCTCTTTTTGTACTATTGAAATCATTTTCAAAGTCGATGTAGAGAGAGGCTGACTTTATTACCACAATGAAACGATGCATTGGTGGATAACAGCGAAATCCAAAAATAAATACATGAAAAAAATGTGTTATACCACAACTTCCTGCAGAACATTGAGCCAACACCTAAAACGTTAACACTGATATCATTTCTTGGTCACACACGAAGCTGAACTCGAGTTATCGTAACACAGCAGAGTCCCAAACGTACATGAGCCTAAAGACAGTATCCTCCGTTACTGAGCTCAGAGTGTACACAGTTTGTCAGTACACCCGACATTTAGCAGCATTACACAGAGACCACAATATCGTCGAGTCATACACCATCCTCTCATTTCACTGTAATCCAGGCCGCGAGGGTTTTAATCATTGCGCTCGTTGTATTTTGCCACACATGGAGACGACTCCCGTGCGCTCTGAAGGAGCAGTTCAAGTCCCAAAAATCTATTTCAAACTCAAACTCAGCTGTATTCACTTATAACAGTGTTTATTTATTTAATTGTTGCAACACAAGCGTTCCCACTAGTCCTGAAAATAATATTCTTTTATTGGTATTCCACCCTGTTCATAACCTCTGTATTGTGTACTTTGTGCATTCACTTGCCCGAACTCAACCAGACGCCACCCACACATACAAACATTCACTTTTGCTTGTGTCCACATTGCATCATTCATGTGACTTTGCACGAAGAGCTGTATCAACAAAAGTCAGGTATGCTGCGGCGACTTGAGCAGGGCATACATGACAGTTTGAGCTCTTGCATAATCGTCAAGGATCTTTTTGCTTTTAGGAAGAAGAAGTACTTAAATTACATGTCCCACAATCTGGGCTGGGCGTCTATAATCAGCAGATTCAGGATAGTGGAATTCATGCTGAGATCACAGTCTGACTTCATAGAATTTATTTCAGTGTACCGAGCGAGACACGGACCTAGTCTTTTCTTTCCTACTCGTTCCTCAGCGTGTTTGTGATGGCCCGCACAAGCTCGGCCAGAAGCCATCAGTTGCAACATGAGATATGAGAGCCGGGGCTGGAGTTTTGGCTTCTTCCCAAGTCACAGAATGTACTTGAGCAAATTCCAGCAGCAAAATTAATACGGGCCAGAGTGGATTTATCTATCTGCGTCTCAGATTGCATGCATCTAGAGGAACAAGCCTTCTTCCCGCCGCTGTTTTCATTGTCTTTATCTATAAAATTCTTTTTATTCTTTTGCTGTGTGATCAAAAATAAATAAAAAAACAAAAACAAAACTCCAGTAACTTGTTACAAGGCTAGAGCATCTACTGCCTGCATGTTTAAGTTGCTTTTATTTATATAGCTACAACGGCAGCCCACTGGATGACAATGATGTTTGGTTGGTCAGTCGACCGCTTTGCGCCACACTGATTTATCTCAACAACAGTTTGATGTACTGCCATAAAACTGCGTCGTGGCATTCAGGCTCCCCACAAGTTGAAACCTGCTTACTTTTGCGATCCTCCAGCAGGCCCTGTAATGCCACCATGAAAGTGTCACTTTAGTTTGTATATGAAGAACTCCAACAATGACTGGATGGATGGCCCTCCCAGAGATACTTTATTTTTCCTCACGCAATACACTGTTCCCCCCTTATTCTAAAAAATAACTTTCAGTCTAAAACAAAGACAAGTGTGAACTCTTGCACAGAAATTCATTGACATGAATCCTCATTCATTTAATATCAGTAAATCTGGCTTATTTGTTTACGATTAAACCCCCCGGAGGAACTTCAGTAGAGCTTTATTAGCAGTAAAGCAAATGTGGGCAAGCTAATATGCAAACTAGGACTGTGAACAGGCAACACAGTCATAATCACCTGCTTTACAAACACAAGTTAGCATTATTGGTACTAGCTATGCATGGACAATACTGGTTGTAATAATATGACAAACTTGTTAGATGTCATATCTTGAACAACATAAATGTGTAAAATTAAAAATATATTACATAAAAAATATGGATTGTAACATTCACAATGAAATATAGATATAGAAGACTTTATAGCTGACTAAATGATGGTCATTATGGTAGCTTACTTCGATCGCTTGATCAACAACCAGCAGCTGCTCAGCTGCACAGGAAGTTTAAAAATTTGTTCAGACCTGTTAAAATACAGAGTAACAAACCAAAATGTCTACAACATAAACAAAAGTAAATTGCGCATACTAAACATCAACAAACTAAACATATTGTGTCCAACTGAACTGCCAAATGTGCAAATATATTTACATATATACTGTTGGATTTGTATAAAATATTTTTATACACCACACAGACGCTAGTACTCTCAGTGCCCTAGGCAGTGTTTATGCAGTTTCATCAAGATTCGTCCACTTGTCCAGGAGGAGAAAGGGAACATACAAACCTACACGCACTATAGCGTATGGTGTACAAAGCACGCATCACAGAGCCAAAAGCAAGAATATTGACCTTTAACCTTTGCGATATAATTTCAGTTTTTACAATCTACATGTGCCTATGAGTTTATATGCCCCCCTCCCTTTAAACTCAACACTCTGGTAATTAAAATGCACATGACTGTAAAGAACATCATTTTCAGAGACATTTAAACTTATCAGAGGATAAATCCTAAAGAACTTCCAGCCATTTTCTCCCACTTATCTGGTTTCGGGGCATGGGGGCAGCAGTCCAAGAAGAGATGCACAGTCCTCCTAAAGAACTATACTCTTCTAACTGTGAGTGAAATGTGATTTATCAAATTTCACTTTGTGCTAAAACCCTGGCAAACTCAAGAAAACTCAAGAAATTCAGTAGAGCTGAAGAATCAGAGTAGTTTATTAGTCCCAGAGGAAATTATGTGGTCACAGTTGCTCTAAGACTGCTGACGCTTTATTAGCTTATATACAAACAAGGGCGATGAACACTGTGTACACAGTGCCATAAACATGCTAACATCTAGAGTTAAAGAAGGCTGTGCTAAAGCACATAGCTGCTAGGAAGGATGTAGCCTTTTACACTTTATTAAACTACTCGAAACAATTCCAGCAACACTCGATCATCACAGTATAACACGAAGTTAGCAAAACTTCTGGGATATCAGTGAAACATAAACATAATATAAACCACTGTGAATCAATTTCTCCTGCTTTGGTTGAAATTAAACTGACAAACGGTGCACTGGAGAGACAACAACAACAAACCCCCCAGAGCAGGGATGGTTTTGCAAGTGGTGGCCACAAACCACTGCTGTCACCTTCACTGATTTTTCTCTCGCTCAGACACGGCCTACCAGGGAGAGGCCTCGTAGCCGACTCAGGACCCACTGGAGAGGTTATGACTCTGGCTGAGTTGGAAACACAGCTAAGCAGCACAAAACGGCTGGAGGTTTTTTTTTTTTAAAGATTTATCTTCTGAGAAATATGAATGTCTTTACAATACAATGTTCTGATCAATGCTGTTGATGGTATCCATTTAAATCAATAGAAAGTGGAGCTTGGGGAGGTTAAAAGCATATGGTTGAGTACTCTCTACAATGTGCGCATGTGTCTGAGCTCTCTCCCCCTTTAACCCCACAGCCTGCTGATAACAATGCACATGGCTGGTTACATCATTAGTATTGATAAATCTTTCTAAAATGGATTATGATCCAGCCAGCCTACAATCTCTCTGTTGCAAACTACAGCAATAATATATTTAAATAACCTGGCAATCTATTAGATTATATTTTCAAAAGAAGTAATAGCGGATGGATGAATGGAAAAGGTTTAAATCCAAATAGCCACTAGAGGAAGAAACGGATGATGTACATTGAGAATTAGTTTTTCTTTTACACCAACTTCTTTCAGAGGCTCACAAAAAAACTTAATTTTTTCTCCTTTGTAAAACAAGCTAGTGAAAATAAGAAAACATGTCCCTGTAAAGCAGTGAGATGGTAAGAATGCTGAGGCTAAGCAGGATTTAGAGGGTCAGGGTCAACTAATTATTTCTGACATTGCAGCCATGAAGACACAGGAGATCTAAAGATTTCTGAAAACAAGTTAAAGGTGAAGCATATGGAGGGCATTTGACCTGTAGCTGCTGCAGCACATCTTCCCAGCACTATTCCCAAACACCATTTTTTCCCCCCACCAATTCATTCCTCTAATTAATGTTTTTGCTTAGTAACCAGGCTGTGGTTGCTGATCCATCTGCACCATTAATCATGGATGAAAAGACCAATGGGGACTCATTTCTCTGAGGCTCGCTCATTTGATTATTCCAGAAGCTCATAATATGAAATCATAACATGTAGTTTTACTTTGAAATACATAATGAACGCAGATCAGCGTTCTTTGCATATTTATATTAGTTTAAATTTCTCAGTGCTCGGTACACCACACTTCATTAATCCTCTGACTCTCTGCATGTTGCGTAACAGAGGACCTGCTTGAAGAGCCCTGGCGCACACACAGAAAGATGCTGCCCCCTTTTGGCATTGCATTACTTATCGTGATCAAGTGTAAAATTCTTGTATGTAAACTTGATTTCAGTTAAACCAGCAAATAACCACAACTAACTGAAATGTGCACATTTCATCATTCAGAATATAAAATGACATTCATAAAAAAATATATTGCTGTAATATATTTTGTCAAGAATTTAGGTTCCACAACTACAAACTATTAAAGGGCTACATATCTGATCCATAAACACAGTAGCATTGTGTTGTGGCTTTAAGCATATTTACAGTAAATTCTTGTATAGATTTTGATATATCTTTAACTACATTTTCAATTCAGGCTAACAAAAAACAAAACTGCAAAACAATAACTCATAATTCCATTTTATTTTCAGTATTACGCAACATTAGAAGTATAAATATCTGTTTTAATATACAACATGTATGACATCCATAGAGCTTTCCTTGGGCAAAATACAAAACTCAAAACACTTTTATTGCACATATTCTAAAAGACAAACCAACATAAGCAAGTTCATCTAATACTAGTTTTGCACAGAGGAGGAAAGAAAAGGAAATCTGAAAAGACGAGCGGACAGAGTAGAACGTGACATGAAGAGACATCGATTACTGCACAAACAAATCATGGTGGCAAGGAGGCAAACCTCACACGACTAGAAACATTATCTGTAACACAGGACGCGGATTTGGCAAATCAACAATATACAAAATATACATCCATGACGCTTTGTAAACAAACACTGAATGTGCTTTAAAGATTTAAATGTGTGTCGTCACGGGAAAGGAAAAAGTGAATGTCGGGGGGAATGAAAAAAAATAATCATTTAAATCTAAAGTAAGGGATTCAAAAACTGCTCTGCTGTACTCACCCTTTGAACTTAACATTGGTAAAGATTAAGGTGCATTTATTACTATCTCACGATACATTAGCAATACTTTTACAATATCTAATGCAGATAAACATTAGATTCTTTTAACATTAAAATCTCTGCTGTCAATCTTGGTTTTCACATTCACTCTTAGACACATACTGTGTGGAACATTTAGATTTATACCGTGTCTTCTGGTCAACATGGTGGATCTGGTTTTATATAGCCAGCACAACAGAGCTAATGATGCTAATACTAGTGTCCTAGGCTACTTTGTGGTTTTCATTTAGGGTTTGTAATTTAAAGGCATCTACCATTTAGAAAAGTGTGTAAAAGGTAGCAAGTGTATGCGGATATACAACAGCCTATATGTGTAGTACCACTATGATGAAATTCACATTCATAGCTGAAAAGTTTGTGGTCACTTAGAGACATTTGTTTAACAAATATGTCAAAGTTGATGGGAACAGTTAAACATGACATTGTGATCAACTGAATCATCTAAGGAAATATTTGCATATGCGTACAGAAACACTTTTAAGGAAGCTATGGCACATTGCGTAATTAGAGCAGATCATTATCACTATGAAAGACCGATCATCATTTTAAAAAAGACAGAAAGAAAATAAAAGTTTTCCAATTAGGTTTCAACAGCTGTAAATTGTAGCGCTGCTTAAAGGAGCAATACTTTTAGCGAGCTGATTGTCTGGAGTGTCGGCGTGGGGAGGTTAGATTAAAGAATTTTCCCCTGAAATCGATGTTGATCCATTTCATGAGGCAACACAAGATTTCATACAAACTGTGTGTACGATGCTCATCACAGAACAGCGCAAAGTGGCTCTAACGGCAATCGAAAAAGAAGAAGAAGTGCATTTACAGCTGAATGAAAGGAGATGAGAAACAGATGTTACACGTTCTCAGCTGGCAGCTTCATTAAATGATACCTGTAACAGCAGACCGTGCAGCACTTTTTCCCCCCCTTCTTAGAACGAGAGTAATGTGAAGTTCTTTTAATGACCGACATCTTTAGACTCAAATCAAACCCACAGCATTTATACTCCAAACATCTGATCATGCTAAAGTATTGCTTCTGAGATTGGTGAAACAGTTTTCAGGTTTGCCAACACAATCAGGTAGTGTTTGAAAAAGATAAAAATGTCCAAAGTCAGACAGTAACGAACGCCTGCATAGATATGCCATTAACTTTCGTTTAAAAAAAGAACAGAAGAAAAATCCAGTTCAAAGTGACCTCAAACTTTCGAGCAGACATGAACTACGTTATGCAAAGCCATCATAAAATCTTCGCCCAGGTGGAGCTTTAAGCTGGCTCATTATGAAGCATCCAAAACACCAGCACGACCCGAACTGCACTAAACACTGAAACCCTTACAGTGAAGCACTTTAACATGAACCGCCTCAGATCGCGCGTTACTCGCACAAGTGACCTTAACGATAGCGTGGACGTAACCCAGAGATGATGCCCACAGCTTCTAGAAATCTACTGCTGTGATTACTATGCAGAACTGCTGGTTCATCTTTATCAAACACAATGTCCCGTATTTTACAATCTTCAAAGCTTAATCAGCCAGTGAACACATCATCAACAAAGACATTCTTGGAAAAACGCTGACAGCCCTCACAGTTTTGTTATATAATGCTACATTTTTTTTTTCCTTCTGTTTTTAGAAATAGCCCCTCATGCCCTCTCCTCTCTTCAAGTTCATTTTGGAACATGTGAAAACATGTTGAAAGTCACACAGAAGAGGAAACCTTTGATGAGACACACTGCAGTAGCTTACTTTAGACCACACAAGCAGAACATGATACTCTTAATACTTAGCATACAAACATGACACTGCAAAATCTATACATATAATACAAACGACAATCATGTAAGCCCATGTATCCCTGTTTTACAATGGTATCTTATTTACACTATATTGCATAAAAATCAAAAATATATGTACAAGATGCCAGAGGAATGTGAATAAACACCACATCTTGCTTTAAAAAAAAAAAAAAAAAAA
>VUQG01023434.1:142853-158161 GCA_015106755.1 Etia nguti
TCTTAAAAAAAAAAAAAAAAAAAAAAAAGCAAGTCTGATTTCCCATATATCTAAGGCCCCTTCACTAATTTATGATTTTTAGAATCCTATCACGATCCTATAGTTACTTTGTTTTAGGTGAAAAGCATGGGATATAGTGCGTTTCGTCTGTGTACCACTGCACGAAACCCAACATTAAAACAATCTGATCATACTGAACGTTAACAACACAACTGCTTGACAAAATTGTGTGGTCTACTGCATTAAAAGACTTCAGATCCTCCGAGTCTAGAAATAAGAGTGCAATTCAAAACTGCTTATGGCACAGACTCTCCAGTACATCACGGTCTTTACAACGTGTCCTCCCCGTTGCCCCTTAACACACTGATTGCACGAAGCATTCTGCAACGAACAGAAAGAAATCCTCCAAACATTCGATTGACATGAAAGTAAAACATCAGAAAGGATCAGCAAATGATCGCCTACATTCAAACCTAGAAACATCAACATGTTGTTATGAATAATCTTATTACACACACACACACACACACACTTTCCCTCTCTATCAGCGTGTAACAGCTTGCCCGGTCCTCAAATAAACAAAAAAAGAAGGCATGATGATGATTGCACAAATCAATCCTAACTCTTTATTTTATCTGGATTCTTTGAAGCAGTCACGTTTTTGTTTTGTTTTTTGAAATCTTCACTTTCCCCTTTACTTTTTGTTACTGGAGCTACGCGGTGACTCCTTCTGCTGCTTGCACCTGCTCGTGTCTCTGTCTAAACTGTCTTTAGGTGCAGATGGAGAAGCCCTGGAAGCATCTCTCTTAGTGTTTTTCTGTGCAGGCGTGACTTCTTGAACAGTTTCCTTTTTCTTTCTTTCACCCTGCTCCTTTCGGACAGATGACACCAGTTTGTCTGGGGTGGTGGTTCTGGTGTCCGGGGGCTTGTGACTGTCCGGTTTGAGCACTTCGGACTTGGGAGCATCCTTTGATATCTTGACTGCAGGCTCACAGCTGAAGCCTTTGCCTGAGGTGTCTGCGCTGCTTGGTGGATCTGTTTTTGCTGGAGGTTTTGGCAGCATAGCCGGTGCCGGTGGGTCGGACTGAGAGGGCACGTCTGATGGCGGCAGAGGCTCCTTCCTGAGCTGCTGAGATGTATTGAGAGGCAGGGCGCAGTCTTTTGGTTTGGGGTCACGGGGGTCTTTAATAACTGCGGGGTGGTTTTTGGGTGAAGTGTCTTTAGGTTTGGAATCAAGAGTTTGTTTAATCGCTGGAGCTGCAGCGGGCTTCAGAGCTGATGATGTTTTAGGAGGGAGAGATTTCAGCTTCGAGTTCGGGACGTCTTTGAAAGCAATAGAACTTTTGGGCTGCGTGTCTCGCTGCCTCGTGTCAGCATGAGTAGGCGAGGGCTTCGCTTGCACAGAGTCTTCACTCTTTGCGTCAGCGCCGACGGATACGGACGAGGCTTCTTTCCGTTTAGCGTCGTGGGTTGCTTGAACGTGTGAAGCCGAGGGGGCAGACTCCTTAGGCAAATCCTTCTCTTTTGAACTTGGACTTCCCTTGACCGCTGGGACGGGAGGAGCTGCGCTTTCGTGTGCTTTTGCTTCCTTCTCTCTCTTCGCAGATGTGGGCAGCGTGGGCTGTGGGTCAGGCCTCGACTTGCTTTTGGGACTCGAAACAGTTTCACTTGTAGCTGTCGAAGCTGAACTTTTGAGCTTTGCTGAAGAGACCACAGTTTTTTCTTTAACACTGACAACAGACGTGCAAAGTTGTGCATCGGACAATCTGTGTTGTGCTTTTTCAGCCAGACAGATCTGTGACGGCTGCTCTGAATCTTTCACAGCTGCTGTATTCTTCGTCTTTGGTGATATGTGAATGTCTTTCTTCTGCAGTGATAAGCCACTGTCCTGTACTGCAGCAGCAGACACAGTGTTATGCTTTTTGTTCAGTGTGGCATCTGTGATAATATTCAGTGAAGTGGCCTTGTTTATCGTACAAACTTCTTTCTTCTGTTCCACTTTTGCAGCTGTGGAACTTGCACTGTTTTCCTTCTTGGAGCCCGAGCTGCTTGCATCTCCAACCAGCTTCACGGATGAGCTGACGGATGTTTCACTGTGCTCTGATTTACTGTCAGGTACAGGTCCAAACGCTGATGCAGAGACAGAAACTCCTAGTTCTGTATTTGAGGAACAAATGTTTGGCACATTCATTGGAAAATGTACCGATGCATAGTTGGTCTGCGCATCTGCCTCAGAAGCAGGTCGTGAGGTTGTGTCTGAGCTCTGTGCAGCAGTTTTTCTCTTCTCACAGGTCTGAAGTTGACCTGTATCCAAAACTGAGTCTGCACTCTGCTTCAGTGGCCCAGTCAGAGGTTTACTAGCAGCTCGAGCCTCCAGTTGTGTAAGCGGAGGGGAAGTTTTTAAGTCTACCATAGAGACTGCTGTCTTGGAGCTGTCAGTATTTTGTGATGTAGTGTCTGGTATCTCTTTCTGCTGCTCCACCTCATCCTCCTGATCTTCGTTGCTCACTTCCCGTATGGAGGGTGTTTTTCCACAGGAGGAGAAGTGGGAGCTGTGTCGAGGGCCTCTGTGCTCATGGCTGGCTTTCATACCGGTCCTTCCTTCTTGTTTAACACTAAAGGTTGAGGGATCTGCTTTGCTGTTCGAGGCCTTCAACGACTCACCTTGTCTATCCTGTGTTTTCTCACCACTTGCATTGACTTTCATTTCTGTTGCTGCATTATTTGATTGCTCTTTGGAGACAACAATGCTGTTTAGAGAAGAAACGGCTTCAGGGCTTAGAGAACAAGTTAGTGGGCTCTTCATCTTGTCCGTGGTTTTTGTTTGGGGGATGGTTATCTGCCTTTCAGTAGGGCTCTGGAGTCGTACTGGAGGGTTTACATGAACTGTGTCACTTGTGTTCTCTGCCATCTTGGACAAACAGGTTTCTGTTTTAGAAACTCTGGGTCCAGAGAGCAGACCAATGTCCAGGGTGCCCTCAAGAGGCTTTAGAGAAGAGACGTGGCGTCCTTCAAGTTTATACTCAGATGATGTTTTTCTAAGTGGAGACTCTGCAGAAGAGATAAGATGGAGTTTCTCCACAGCGCTCTCCCCTCTGCCAGAGAAAATCTTAGGGGCCAGACCTTCAGGGCTCGAGTGGACGCTTCCCAGTCCGGCCTTCATGTGGTCGTGAGGCATGGCTGTGTCCAGCTGAAGGCTCTTGGATCTCGTAGAACCAAAGTGGAGGTTCTCATGGAGGGTCGAAGTCAACCGACACATGCAGTCTTCTCGTTCTTCGAATGACAACCTCTTCCTGGTGAACTCGATGCTGGGAGCTTTGAAGTCCAGTCTGTCTGGCTTCATGCCATCTTTACCCTGTCGAGAGTGCTGCCATTCTGCGTGACCAGAACACAGAGCTGATCGCAGCGCTCCATCACTTTCACTGCTGCCACCAGAAGGCTCGGTGATGCCTTCACTGACACGTGTGCTCAGCTTTTTATATAAAACGTCTTTAAGAGTTGAACTAGCAGCTTTAGCCTCCAGCGTTCCAGACTCCAGGCTGCTCTGCACTTTGTTTTGGCTTCGGACCAGAAAGCCTTCGTCCCCATCATAAGCACACGGTGCTGATGAATCGGACTCATGCAGAGCATCTTGCTTCTGTAGAGACTCCCTCCTCTCTGACCACTCCTGTCGTTTCACAACCATCTTGGACTTCAGTTTTTCTTTGTCGAGCTCTTCTATAGACTCCTGCCGGCCCATCTTGCGGCTGATGGGCCTTTTTAGGCAGCCCTGCTCGACAGGCCGTAAGCGAGTGATTGTCAGTGGCTCACAGGCTGCTTCATCCACACTCTGCAGGCCGGTGAAATCACGCTCTCCTGTCCTCACCTCCTCGTCCTGCACCTCTTCTTGGGTCACTTCTAAGCTGCGTTTTCTGGAACACAGGTGCTTCTTTTCTCCTGTGTAAGAAGGAGACAGCTTTTCTTCAGACTGAACACGCTTTAGGAGAGGTGAGCGAGGCGGCTCAGCACTCTTGGGGCGGACAATGTGTCTCACAATTGTGGGTGGGGAATGAATCTTGGCTGGAAAAGCCTGGGTTGTTTTGGAAATGGCGACAGAGTGTCCACTGAGAAGGGGAGGGGGTGAGCGCTGGGGAGAAGTTGGCTGGGGAGTAGGTGAAGGCGTGCGAGCCAGTGGAGAGAGGGGAATGCTACCGGCAGACTTGCGTCGTCCCTGACGAAGCCTCTGACCTGGCAGTTTGGGGCCGAGGCCATGCAGGGTGCTGGGGCGAATGTGGCCTGAGCCGGCAGGGGAGTTGGGAGCACTGGAGCTGGGAGAGCTGCTCTGGGACGAGTTGCCACCTGAAATTTATGAGCACAAAACCCCCCAAAGGATATTAGAGGATAAACATATGAAATAACATTCAAGCTATTATCAAAAATGAGTTAAAATCTCCACCTGACTGGGTGAAATCTGGTGCAGGGCGGAAGGCAGCAGTAGGGGAACGAGGGGAGAGACTGTGGGTAGGGGAGCCGGGGAGACTCTCACCAGATGACAGCGAGTGGTTCAGGGAGGAAAAGCTGCGGCTTGTATGCAGAAGAGGAGAAGGCTGCATGGCAAAGCGTCTGAAAAGGGAGCGCCTCCTGTGAAAAGAAAAGTGAGATGACAAAATGTAAAATTCACAGTTTACAATGGACACCACAGGCTGCTGCTTTCTTACTTTTTACACGTGTATCTGCCCTGCACAGTGTCAGGTACTCCTAACTGTTTAACATGGAAACAACCCACTGAATCTGTAGGAACGTCAGATTTTCAATGACCCCCTCAGTGCCATCTGTCTGCCCTCTAGAGGCCTATAGGAAATAGAGTAATGACTGCACACAGGAAATTAGATCACTCACCTCTTTTCTGAAGAACGATTAGGCTGCAGAAACAAAACTGCAGTTCCCACGCTTACAGAAACAAGTATCAGGGCAGGAATACGACCCTGTGGTCTTCATTAACTTATCAGGATATGTGGAACCTAGTGAACCTGAACTATAACTGTTGTAGTGCTTGTAAGTTACTTACGAAATTCCACATTGTGTGTGTGGATGGTTAGCTTTTTAAAAATGTACCAAATTGTCCTAGAGGAGAAAATGCAGCAGTTTAAATAAAACTCAGCAACTGAGATTTATTTAAACAACCCTAACCAAAACAAAAAAATCATTTAATGATGGGCCATAATGTGCCATCGGAGCACACGCAGCAAAAGACTCATCGCCCCTAAATGCAGAACCGACCACCACAGAAAATCCTTCTTTCCTATGGCTAAGAGACTGTACAACTCTTCCTCGCTCTGTAGGGGATTTTCTTAGGATTCATATTAATGTTATTTTGTTCTCATTCAATCGTGCAATATCACTTAACAGTATGTTATTGAATGTTTGTTTCATCCCCCGTTCATACGCTGCTATGCTCTTTTTATTCACTGCAGAATACTATGTCACTTTTTATAATCACCTGCACTGATAGTTATTTATTTTACCTGATATAGTTATATTGTTACTTTGTTAATGTTATTTTGATATTATATTTGCACTATCCTACTGTATCCTACAATTCTTATTGTATATTATTGTATATCTTTATTCATCTGTTCCTCTGTTTCTCTTGCTGCACTGATCATTTTTATGACAAAAGAATTTCCCTGGGGATAAATAAAGTTCTTCTTATCTTATCTCAAACTGTAAAGCTGTCAATATATACACTGATTTTGAAAACCATGGATCATGGTCATTTTAGGACTGAGGTGACATTGAACACTTTCCTGTGGTCTGACAAATCTAAATAGTTTCATAATCATTAATCATTATCAATATCATTAATCAGTAATTAGTATCAATAAGACAATAACAAATCAGACTGTGCGTGGGCAGAGCCCTGACATAGTCCGCACCAGCTGGTTGTCTCAGTCTCCCTTAAGTAGAGGAGGTTAAGAAAAAACTGATCCAAAGGTAGATTAAAGACTTATTTGTACCTTTCTGGCGTCTTCTCCTTCTTGGGCTTTTTGCCACATCTGACCATCTTGCTCCTGTAGCTGTTCCTTCTGGCAGGACCAGTTTTTATTGAAGTATTTTCAAAGGGGGTTGTAGAGATGGCCACTTTGCTGCCACTCTGAAAAAAGAAAAAAAAAAACCTTGATGATAAGAAGAGGATAGATTAAAAAAAAAAAATTTAAATAAAAAAAATCAGAAATAACATTTATATCTACATTACTGGAATTTACCTAAACCCTTTTATGATTTAAATATCTGCCAAATAAAATGACTGTAGTCTCGCTCCAGTAAATCATTAGAGCTGGATTTTCTGCACTCACTTTTAAAAAATGTAAAACGGAAACAACATCAATTTCAGTAGCACTTACTCCTCAACCTAAATGGACAATTCAATTTATTCTAAATGACATTACATCAAAAACCATGAATATAATAACTATTAAATATTTAAACAGTAGCTATTTAAAGATGAACACATATTGTGCGTTACCTTGAGCAGGAGCTCCACCACTTCAGTATGGACAAGACCGTGAACCGGTTCTCCATTCACATGAGTAATGAGGTCTCCAGCTTTGAGTCCTGCTTTATGTGCAGGCCCACCATCTTCTACGTTCTGATCAACATAAAAAGGTATTTATTCATTATCATCCTTTTGTCTTCAAAGCACTTGAATCATTTAAAACTGCTTTTAAGGCTGTGTTTTAGAACGTTTTGTTCAGACAAAAGAGAAAAATGCTGTTGCACGCATCGTTTTCAGTGGCCAGCAGAGAGCGACACCTGTAGTTATAAAGAGACTTCCAATTGCATCAAGCTAAAGCATAAGCACACAAAATTCACAGTTCCCTGACTTCTGGCTGCATCTGTAAATTATTTTCACCACTGTTTATTAAAATTAAAGTGGTGGAATAAAAGCAAGTCCATGTAATGCCTTCAGTTTTAACTGCCTGGGTAAAAAAAATCCCATTAAAGGACTAATATTATTTTAGGATGATGCAGTTTTTAATTTTGATAATAAACTGTTTCAGAATTTATTTCAAACAAACAATTGAACAAAAAAATAAAAAAAATCATACATGTGAGTTTGTTTGAAAAAAATGCTTAAAGGCCTTACCCAGACCATGTGATAGACGGTGTAGATGTCACTGTCACAAGCGTACACCCGGATTGCCCTCAGCGTGAAACCAAACTTCTTCCCAGAACTGTGGATGACGACGGGTTGCCGTGGGTTGCAGGGACAGAGGGAGGAGTCTCGGCTTGGAGAGGAGTCTCTTGAGGAAGGGTCTGAGGAGAGGGAGTAAGGAGAAAGGGGACTGGCCAGCGGAGACACGCCAAAGACATCTGGAAAAATAAGAGTTGACCACCGTCTGAGTTTTTTATTTTTTTTTCCCAAAATCAATCAGAGTATAACGTGCCCTGAAGTCAGCACTGAGGTATTGCCGTAAAAGCTTTCGAGCCAGGATTAATTCTGCTCCAGCTGTGGGTGAAACTAATACGATTTTCTCTCCCTGCAGTGAAGACCTCTCGCTCTGACCATGCCTGATTATTTTCCTTGTTAGCAGCTTGTGCTCAGGTTTTTGCTCAGAGCCTCTTTTTAACATGGAACTCACAGCATGCCGGGCCAATTACGACAGTGAATTTTCATCTTTTTCAGATTATTTTTAAAGTCCATTGCTTTTACTGTTATTCTTAACATGTTATTGCTCCCGCATACATCAACAAGATGGCTGACAAAATTTTGAGGCAACATCAGCATGATAATGTGTGTGTGTTTTTGGTTTTTTTACTTACCTCCAGGGATCATAAGGGAAAGGGCACCAGTTGACACAGACTTTGGGACTTTTGGCACGGCTCTGCTCTTCTCTACAGCACCCTCAGGTCGCGGCGAGGTCGAGGGAGGTCCGTGGTCAGCAGAGGTGTGACTGGTGCTGTCAGGGCTCTCCACACCCTCTCCCCTGGGTGTCAGCTGGTCCAAATGTTCTGAGAAACTCCCTATTTTTTTTTATGGATGGAATGAGGCAAACAGTGATTCTTCCCATAGAAATAACAATCACTCTTAATGGATGAGTACATAAATTAATAATAATTAATTTATAATAATTAATAAACATGCAAATTATAGATTTAGGCGAACCATATATCAACTGCTTTTTTTGTCAAATGTCAGCACTTAGAGCACTTAGAGCCTGCATTCTTTCTAATGGCCAGCAGGGGGCACCTGACGCGGTTGAAAAAAGATGACACTTTTTCCATGACTTTTTGAAACAATCAGCGGCTTGAGCTCAATTTAACACAGCACAATGTTCCTAATAAAACAAGTAAGAACATTCATTCCTCAAAAATAATTCAGAATCATCGTCATGAGGGAGTTTGATAATAAACGCAGAAGTGTGAAAAATGTTCCTATGTTTTTGTTGTTTCCAGAGAACTGCACCTTATTGATGTTTTTCGAAATACAAACCAAGCACATATACGGTAAAGTCGTGTAATTCTAAAGACTGCGGCTCGTACCAGAGAGCGTGGCCCCGCTGTGCGTGCTGCCAGGAGTGGTAGCTTCAGGCTCGTCCTGTGGAAGCTCTCCGATGGAGAACGAGGCTTTGCTGGGATCGCCTATGCCTGATGTCTCGTCCCCTTCGCTTTCAGCTGAGATGGCAAACTTTGGTAGCAAACTGGGGCGAGGACCCTGATTCATACTGTCTGTGTCTGTCGAGTGGGACAGCGAGGGTCTGGATAAAACAACAGATTTTCGTTAGATGAGTTTTGTAACTGTCAAATGACCAAAAATAATTTTAGGTTTTAATGAGAGACCAAAGGCTTGTAAAGGTGATGAACACCCTAGACTTTTCAGAATCAGGGACAGGAGGAACAGCATTGTTCAATTTATAAAGTGTTATTTTTACACCACTGCCATTACTGAGTTGAGCTCAAAAAGGTTGATCCTCTTTAACTTGGAATGGATTTTTACATAAATATGAGGTGCAATCAAAAAGCTCCCGGAACGCACCTAAAATATGCGTCAAACACTTTACCTGATCACTGAAATTTCAGCAGATCACTGAATCACTTGCACTGTGCAAGTTTGCCACTGCCCTCAAATTTGCACATGAAGCAAACATCAACTTTTTCTTTAAACAGCCAAATTTAGTGTGCAAGACCAAAGCTGCTGATCATAGCTGCCTCTTCAGCTACAGATTTTTAACAGGCTTCTACCCTGAATATGCAGAAAGTGCTGAATTTACCTCCAAGGCTGAGACATTCAAGTTTTACTTCAACTCTGCGAAGAAAATTAAGCAGAAATGGACACTTCTGGACTGTGGAGTGTGCCAGCACGCCATCTTTGCTCACCATCTGGACGAGCCAATAGACTTGCCTCCTTGCTACACTGTCAGCTTCCCAAAACTCAAACACTGCTTTTTTGACATGCTGAAGATTCTGCATAGGAACCAGTGCAAGCTTACATTAAGGGAATTCTACGTATATCTAAAAAGAGTCCAGACGTGCAAGAGAAGATGATCTGGAATGGGAAACCAGCTAAAGTTAAACAAGGTAAGGTTTTTTAAGTCTCAGTCTTTATCACATCTTGTAGTTTGGTACTTAAATCACTTCCACTGCAGTTTTTCTATGTTGTACAAACTGTAGCCACCTCACCTCAAACCAAAAAACCATGACACTTATGTTACAAACCTTCCAGTTTGTGTTTAGTATGCCAGCACAATCATCATCCAGTGAACTGCTCACCTAATGTATGCTCATGCTATATAACGGTCAGGTGCAGCAATTAATGAACTCTGGTAATCATTTTTGATTTAGAGATGGGGGTGTTCATACGCTTCAGCGAAGTCTGGCGTCCAGCTGAGAGAGTCCACAGTCAGCGGACTCTCAGTCTTTTTCTCCTCAGTCTCTCCCTTCTCTTCCAGATGCCCACGGGACAAATCCAGACTGCTGTAAACCTGACAGCCACACAGAGACAATGACTCACTTTGTTACATGTAGGCTACAAACGCAAAATGTGAACAGAGGTTTAAAAATAAAAGAGCTAAAAAGGTTTAGAAAGCAAAGCTATCACATTCTGTACAGATACTGGGTAACCTCGTGACCTTTATTTTATAGGCTAGAATTCCAAAAGAAAACACTTGTCTGTGCTATGCAGACTTCATCGTGTCCAACACGCATCGAGAAGGTTCAGTATAGCTGAACGCTTCCTCTGAGACACCCTGCTGCTTTCTGAGACACACTGTAATGCTTTGTTTTGATGTGAGGAGAGCACACTGCAATGCAGCACAGCGATGACTCCCAGCTTGTCTGTATTGTGTACTGTGTCACACATTACTACCAAGAAAAAAAAATCTCATTTGCAAGTGGAAAATGTATGCAAAGCTGAAATCTACGTTTGACACTATGGAGATAAAGGAAGAGCAGGAGGGAGGCCGTGTTTTCTAGACGCACATTTCCATATGAAATGGCAACCGCTCGTGTTTTTTTTCCCCCTCCCATGAGAATAGGATCGGGACAGATGAGGGCTCGAGCTCATTTATATTGCTAACGTCTTTGGCAGTAATGATGATGACACTGGAACAATGTGAGGAGGGAGATTAAGGACATACCTTAGAGAATCTGTGAGAACAAGAGGAAAACTGACGCAGGTCCACATTGAAGTCTTCATCATTTGTGTCCTCTTCCTCTGTCTCTAGATGATGGTATCTCTCAGAGCGAGCTGTGAAAGAGGGGGGCATTAAAATTTTTAATTGCATTATTACAGGTTATTCTTATTACAGTGCAAGAAGGTGACCCAAGTAGAAAAAGAGTATAATGACTAAGAAATGCAAGTGTTTTCACTCCTTTTAATTAGAGGCAGAGTCGCTGCTCTGCTGCAGACATACTTCATATGTAACCATGTATTAAATCAGGCTGTTCAAAATTTCAGTGTCAATTTTAATGAAAGATGTACTGTAATAGGACAGTGTTGATTAATAAAAGTGTAACAAAACTGGAATTAAAACTACAGTGTATGGTCTGCGTGTCCTTAGAGAGTTTTAGTGATAACAGCATTTTACTAATGCAAAGTTTCCTTTAACAGCATCTGGAGGATAGTCAGGATCTCAGATGGGATGATAGGATGAAGCAGAATTTTTTCAGACTTGGTTGTAATTTCTGGTTGTAATTGAATTGTTCACTTCTTCAGTAACACAAAGAAATGGCAAACTCAGCAGCAGACAGCTGTTGAAACATTTTGGACACCAGGCTACTTGATCGCAACGCTGCCACGTAATTCTGAGCAGGCTGTTTGTCATTATTATGAGTATTTGCACTTCAGTGCTGCATTTTTGGACAGTTAAACCTCATACGTGATACACGTCTCAACAAAATACAAAGAAAAAATTAACACAAATCCGTACACACAACTTTGTTTACAGTACATTTTCGCTCTGCTGTATTCAGGCACACAAACAAACAGAACTGCAGCTGAAATTGTGCTATTGTGAAGCTGCTGATGCTCCATAGTTATGACAGCACACATGCAAATATTTCATACGTGAGCAACAAAATATTGCTAACATATTTACAGCTCACACTGCAGTCTCAAATACAATTCTGGTTGTTTCTTTGACAGCAGTGGTTGAAATCTTGCTGCACAGCTGAGATGTGCGAGCAGCAGTGTGCTCACCAGGAATAATGCTCTACAGTTTCAAAAACCACATCTGAGAGGGGTTTTTTTCTGACAACAAATATTTATGTAGTCTCCCGCTGTGTTTGGAGGAAGAGAAATACAGAGTATGACCCAAAGAACACCATCCCCACAGTGAAGCATGGAGGTGGAAACACTATGCTTGGGGATTTTTTTTTTCTGCTAAGGGTACAGGACGACTTCACCGCACTGGGGGGCCAGTGGACGGGGACGTGTACCCAAAACAAAGCGCAAAAGCAAAAAAAAAGGTTGCTAAAGAAGAAGCAGCACATTCAGGTGATGGAGTGGCCTAGCCAGTCTCCAGACCTCAGTTCTTTGAGTTGCTAAGCAGCAGCCAACGATTTAGGGAGTTTCTGTAAAGAGGAGTGGGCCAAAATCCTGAGGTGTGCGCAAACCTGATGACCAACTACAAGTAACATCTTACTGCTGTGTTTGCTAACAGGGGTTTCTCTACCAAGTTGTATTTTGTTCGGGGATCAAATGCTTATTTTACTCCTTGACATGACATCACTTCCTAACTTTTATGTAATGTGTTTTTCCTGGATTTTTGGTTCATATTATCTCTCTCCCCATTAAAATGAAATTACCATAAAAATAGAGACTGTTCATTTCATCGGAAGTGAGCAAATTTACGATCAAATAAACATTTCCCCCACTGTATGTTGTTGAATCACATGAAGAAGAATTAAAATTCGCTGCTACTAGATCCTGTTCACACTCCAAACATGAATGAACAATCAGCTACAGTGAATTACCAAGAATGAGTGTTTTTATGAGGCCGTTAGATAACTTACTGTCGAAGTAGCTCGTGTCATCCTCGGACTCCAGCTGAGGGATGAACTCAGCCTTCTGCCTCAACAGGCTGTTCCAGTCTAGGTTGTGAAAAAACTGATGCTGTTTCACTTCGGCCGCTCCACCTGCAGGTCGGATAAATATGGAAGAATGTGAAAATTGCTTGTAGAGAAAGCACACACACAAATCACTGGACACTGGATGGTTCAAACACAGGAACAGAAGAAATGCTTACGGTGTGTTTCTCTTTTCCCTAGTGGCTACAGGACAAATCGCTATCATGACCATAAATTATGCAGAACAATTTCCTGCTTGTGACCTTTAGTGAAATAGCAGGAGACTTTGTGAATGGCAGCCTGGTGAGGGGAGCTCTAGATGCATAAGTAGATCCGGATGTCTCCAGACCAAACTGGTTGTGTGCATTGCACTGATTAAAGGCCTTTGTCCAGGGTCATGGTCACTTTTACAGTCTGCAGATCTACACACACAAGGTCCCTGATTGTGCATGAAACTAGATTCATGGACTAGTGGGAAATAATTGCAATTGATCAGGAGGAAGAGGTGAGTAGGCCACAGGATAAACTGCTCCGCTGGTGGATGACCTCAATTTCTTCCCCGGTGACTTGGAATAATGAGCCGTGCCGAGGTAGCACATGAGGATTTATAGTGGCCTGTTGTGTATGCCTAGTTCTCACCCAGTCCCTGACTGCTCCACATATAAGAAGGTCTTCACTCTGTGTGTTTGTACCTGTGCCCAGCCTTTCCAGGGGATTCTGTCTCAGCAGCAAGGTGATGAGCTCCTGAGCATCAGGAGGTGGGGCCTCGTCCCCATCTGGCCAGTTGATCTCATCTAGAAACGCACAAACAGTGTAAAAGAATGACTTTACGTACCAAAATTTGTTGACCTAAAGCATCTAATTATGAAAGATACACAAAAAAACAAACAAACAAATAAATAAACCAAAAAAACATTTTTTCATAGCACTATACACATGAGAAACTGGGAATGTTGAAGACAGCCGCCCTTCATAACGGTCCCAGTTTCTCACGTGACCCCTTGAGAAAATTAATTCCCCACCCTTGTTTTACGATTGGAAATGAGTTATAGGTGCAATTGTAACAATCGTATCATAACTTCTGATATTTTATATTCACATTTTTTTATTAAAAGCTTTAGAAAAAAGTCTTCAAATAAGTAAATCAGCTATTATCTCAATAAATATGAGTCTATAGGATAGTTTGAAAAATCCTAAGAACTACTTTAAGCTAATACTAAACCACTTTGTTCTCAAAAGTATTTTGAAATGAGCTCTAACAAATCAAAGGTCGATTGTGTGTAATGTTAAATAATAATAACTGAAAAAACTCAGACTTTTAGTGAAACCCTCATAAACAAGCAGAGAACAGAGCAGAGCTGTGTGCTCCATGCTGATTGTCTGCTATGTTCTCTCTTTACCCCATTCTAATGAAATTTGGGTGTAAGCTATGAATATGTATGTGCAGCCGCAGGCCATCGTGGCATGGTTTCAGTGTATTCAGGGCTCTCTAATTAACAGTCACACACAGAACATTGGTACAGTTTGTTTACAAGTATACCAAATCAGTCATTGCACGCCACTCATTTCCATGGCACAGATAGAAGCTGTTATCCAACATGCCACACGCTGCTGACAAGCTGAAAGCTCGTGTTTTTCAAGATTTTCTCTGCTCTGTAACAATGACACTATAAAGGAATAAAGTGACAAAGTATAAATCACAATAATAAAATTTCATTTGGGAACTAAAGCCACTTACTGCCATCTGTTTTCTGCTAGCTTTCAGGGAAATCTCAGTCTTCAAAAAATTGGAATTATAGATTAAATGTGGTCACTATAAAAATGCTCAATTCATATTTGATCTAGCCTGGGAATTCCCCTGATGTGCAGGATAGCATCTAAACGCCAGATGTGGTAAAATTTAATCACCTTCAGGAGCAGAAAACATGTCGTGTAACATTTTAGGTATTAAATAAACTTACATAAGTAAACAAATAAATAAACTGTGTATTTTTTAGGACGCTGGAATACAGTACTGTGTAATAAAAAACTTAAGCCACCCTTTATTTCTTTGTTTCTTGCTTCCAAAGAAACAGACTTTATTGTAACTTTTTTTAAGTGTAGTTAAGTGTTTCTTTGGATATTGGCTGCTTTTTCACTCATTTTCAGCTCAGGTGCCTGACGATTTTCAGAGGAGTGTTTTTAACACTTAACAGTGGCCAGCGAAAATAGATGATAGATAACAGTTTGACAGGCATAAAATAATATTTTTTCACCAGCAAGATGATTTCCAGAGAGCTAAAAACTGGTAAATCTCAGGCATGGTGGGCAGTGTGTCCTTGAATCTTTTGTCTGAAAGTCAAGTCCTTAAGAAATAGGAAAGACATCCAGCAAAGACCTGACGCAGGACCTGACCTTCATCTAATGGATGGCTGTCAGGAAGTTATTCATGAGGAAGGGAAACATGTAGAAAGGGTTCCAATCATCGTCAGTATGTACAGAGGAGGTCAGCAGAGTGCATGGTGGAGGCGCTGTCATGGTTTGGGGCTGTGGTGTTGGGGAACTTGTCAAAGTTGATGGAATCAAGAACGCAGAAAAGTACCATCAGATTTTGATCCATCACTTAATACCACCTGGAAAGTGTCTGATTGTCAGTGGCTAATTATTTCACAGGCATCTCATTTTGACAGTTGCTGTTTTCAGGTATGTAAATTGAAATATTTTGAGCACGACTGAGATATCTCAGTAACTATTTAATGCATTTCTCCCCAAATCTAAGATTT
>VUQG01023434.1:159225-182903 GCA_015106755.1 Etia nguti
GATTGTGTAACTGCACGCTCAGAGTCTCAGAGTCATTAGCCACTGAGTAAATCCTACATAATCCTCCTTTCTGACTCTTAGAATCCCCAGAATTTACAAAATGGATTTGGTGTCCTATTCAATGTGATCTTAAACCTGCAAATGAGCCTATAAACTCAAGAGAAACATGTTTACTGTGGTCACATAGCCAAGGAACCAAACGCCATGTACCTCTTGACTTTTACAAAACCTGATTTCACCACAGGTGTTGCCCCTGGTAGATATTAAAAATAATGCAGGTGTAAGACATTTCAGGGTAGGCTTCATTTTTCAGACCTAGAAACTACGTCTACTTTTTTTTAATACTGTCTATGTTGCTGACACAGGTGACTGTGGCAGCAAGCTGTCTTCTCTTGTCTGCTAACCTGAATCGTGAACTTCTCTGGTCAGGTCTCGCACAGGTCTGTGCTACTGATACCTTTTGGAGCATTTTAATGCAGGTATCTGACAAATAACACAGCTAGGTTTGCAGATAACTGTATCAACAGCCATTACTCAAAACAGTAGGTCACAATGTCTTTTAAATACAGTACAGATGCATCACCAACTTCAGTTTAAGTGTTAGCTACATTCAATAGCTCATGACTAACACGTCACTCTGTTGTTTGGTGTTGAGCGAGTACTGTACAGTTTTTTTGTTTTTGTTTGTTTTTTAAATGGCAAAGATGCCTGACAGAAAAGCAAGAAAAACAAAAGCCTGAAAATAAAATATAATTCTCTGAGTGGCAGCATTTATGTACAAATATTGATTACAGCTCACTTGTCAGGTTTGAGGTCCCTGTGGACAATGCCATAGTTGTGTAGATACTCCAAAGCCAGTACTGTCTCTGCAAAGTACATCCTGGCCATGTCCACAGGTAGGGGACCCATATTCTTCAGCAGGGTGGCACAGTCTCCTCCTGTAAAGAACACCACAAAGAAGACATTGTTCAAAGTAGACTGCTTTCAGCGGTCGCACTACGCACTTAAAATAACATACAGTGCTGACCTTCAACATATTCCATAACCATGCACAGGTGCCTCCGTGTTTCAAAGGAGCAGTACATGGACACGACAAAAGGGTTTTCAGCAAAGGTGAGGATATCCCTCTCCACAAAGGCCTGCTGTATCTGATTCCTTAACATCAGATTCTGCTTGTTGATCTTTTTCATGGCAAACCTCTGCTTAGTTTCCTTGTGCCGCACCAGATAAACAGCTCTGTGGAACAAAAAGTTTACCTATGAGCTGCGCAAAGAATAGAAGAAAAACTGCAACAATAAGTGTGGTTTGATCACAATATGGTTTTGTCAACAGCGAAACAAAGAAGAAACAAACAGCCTGTAACCAACCATCTATCAGCAGAGATTAGATCGTCCGATAGAGAAATGAGACGTCCTTACCCGTAGGCACCGTTGCTGATGAGTTTTATCATTTCAAAGTCCAGCTCACAGGGTTTCCGCCGGGACCGCAAGGCCGTGCTGAAACTCTGAGACTGAGGACGAGAGCGAGATAAACGCTAAAACAAATCAAAAAGATAAAATCTGGATTTCACTGCTTCGCCTGCAGTAAAGATGAACTAGATCAATAATGTAATCAATGTCTAAGCACTTACAGAGTCATCTGTTTCTGGAGTTTCTGCAATTCCGCTGTCACTGCTGGTCAGCTGAGCGATTTCTAGAAAAGAAACAGAGAAATAATCAGGAGCAAAGATGCAGCAGGTTTGATGTGACAAAACTATAAATCTAACTTCATGAGAAAACGACACAGGTTCTCCATTGCAGTTACTGAAACACAGGCAAATGAAAGCAGGCCCTTTAAACAAAACAAAAACAGCAGACTTCAGCTTTTATTCACCTATTAGGTTTGAGGTGCTGACTTCAATAAAAGCTGAATTGAGGACAAATGAGGCGGAAATCAAAACTGGCACGTCTTACACTCATTTTGAAAATCACCACCCCAGAACAACTGCTCATTAAAAACCACCTTGCATCTTTTTCTGTGCATGTTTGTCTGTGCAGCCATGGCAAAGTCCATGTGTGCCGTTTGTCTCGTCCCTGGAGAGCTTGTAAACACATTTTCAGTACTATTTAACATCTGTCCTTCCTCATAGGTTTGCTTCCGGCACACGAGGTGCTGGGCAAACGAAACACAGGAGACACTCGGGGGAAATAAATGGAGAGACTGGCTGATGAGCCTGCCTGTGTAGATCTGTATAAGGTCTGTGGGGAGGCCATTCTTTTCTAATTAGTCATAATGAATGTTGCTGGTTACAGAGTCTGGAGAGACAGAGGGTCATTAGAAAGACGATCTGTTCAGTACAGGACATTAGTCAAGAGTATCTTTGTCTTTAACTTCCCTCAGCAATTCAGTTCCAACATTCCTTTAGAGCAGGAGTGGGCCATTCATTTTCAAAAGGGAACCATGAAAAAGGGACTGTTGTGGAGGGCTGCACCAAGAAGCTTATTTAATTCAATTCTGCTTTATTTATACAAAGCCAAATCACAACAGCAGTCACCTCAAAGCGCTCTTATGAAGAGATAAAATTAATATTGAGCAGAACGGAGTTCAGCATATTGTTGTGACCCTCCACAACAGTCCCAGTTTCTCATTTGGCCTCTTGGGAAAACGAGCTGCCAAATCCTGCTTTACAGCCTCACCCTGACAAATTATCCTGTGATCTCTTTGCTCCTTTGCTCTCCTGATATAATAATAATAAAAGGATATGTTCTATTAATAGAACTTTACTGCAGTTATATATGATACTATATATTATAGTATGATCGATGATTAAATATGTACCATTTAAACATTACACTTAACTTTTTCCATTTTTTGTTGCTGACATTAAATGCAAAATGAGCACATATTAAAAAGAATCATTTTTACTCTATATTACATGTAGCATTTAAATGTATTAATGGTATTATGAATAACGACGACGATGAAGTCCTTCGTGTACCTTCCAGAGGATCTCGTGTGAGTCCCAGCTGGCTGATGATGTAACGAGGGATGTCTGTTTTGATGCCCTGGCCTTCTTTAGCGTGTCCTTCAGCAGCTTCCAGAAGGTGGTAAAATTCCTCTGGGTCAAACTCCTGAAGAGACAGCAAAACACTTTCCTATATGCTGCTATGAACAACTTTAAATAAACAAGTAAACAGTAAACAAATTCCTGATCTTGTAGTTTGAGATCAAGTAGGAGCTCTATTGAGCGTAGGAAAACATACTTTATTTATGCTTGCATGGATATATATACATGTTATTCATGATAACAAAACAGCAGCTTTATTTTCAGCCTGGAAAAAGTAGAAGCTGAACTTTCACGTTTTCAGATTGTCATAGCAAACATAAGTAAACAAGTTTCTCGAGCAGTCTGGCCAACATTATAATGTAAGGGAAAGGCTTCTCCAGGTATAGGTTAGTCCAGAATTTACTTTCTTTAGGCTGGTTGTAGTCTCTACTTTCTCCTTAGGGACATTTCTTTAGCTGCTAAATGCTCTGTGCTTGTCAGCTTGCCATCAGGTATGAGGTAGGTACTGTTAAGGGCATTTCAGCTGAAGTAAGTCATAACAGCTTTAAATTTAGTTTGATTTAATGTTCCTGATTTTAGCCACTTTAACCTCTCTTTGATCCTGTAATACGACAGACACTTAAATGAATGGCAGGAAGTGTCACTTGAATAATGGAAATGTATAAAACTTTTTAAGAATATTTTTTAGACTGATAGATTTGAGCTGCTGACTCCAGGGTCATTTGAAATAACCTTAAATAGCAAAGAAACCAGATGTAGCAACACACACAAATACAAAACAATCAGTCAAATTACCCATCCTGAAGAAGTGCTCATTATGAACCAGCTCCATCTTTTCTTGTTTTTTGTTAAATTATTCTGTGCATTTAAACGGTGGCAATCACTACATATGAAATATTCAAGACAAGCACCCGTCAGCATGTTTTTGACTTAGGCAGAAAAAAATTAGCCCATAAACATACCAGACATTCCAGCAGCCGAGCAGGTCGGGCTATCACTATAAGGATCTTCTTTACCAGCTCTCTGATGAAGTTTACCTCCTCGCTTTCTGACCTCTCTGTGGACTACACAACATCAACAGGAGAAGAAAATAAAATGCTTAACTCTAATGTTACAGTAAAATTCAGAGTCCTAAACATAGATTTGGTTCTCCTGATGTAAAAAGGAGAACAGTCTTATTGCTGAACTGTCATGAAGAAACATCTACATGATTTCTGCAGATGTTCTCACCTCTTGAACAAGCCTCTCCAGCTTGTCGGTGAGCTCGCAGAAGTAGCTGGAGGTGATAAGTCCCAGCCGACTCTTTTCCAGGCAGTCGCGGGCCAGTTCAATTATCTGGTGATGGGCGAAGCCAAGCACACCATCTGCCAAGGGGAGGACGGTCTCAGGAGAGTTGCTGCGGATGATCTCCTGAATCCTTTCCTCCATCTGAGCTGTGGCCTGCAGAAAGAAGCGACGGAGCAAGTTTGATAATGCAGATAATTTGTGGTCAAACAGAACTGTAAGGTCTTGTGGGTCCTCACTTTAGGGAACCGCTCCTTGTAGACGTGATTCATCATAATAATTTCATGATCGTAACAGGACGGAGATCTTCCAGGGCTGAAAAAAAAGAAAAAACCTCTGAATAAAATCACTGGCTCAGTCCCACCAATGCCATGTACATCTGAGAGAAAATATTAGCAGAAGTACATTAATACCTGAGACTGCGTGAGCGGGGTCGCATGGCCGTCGCTCTGCGGCATTCATCCCCCGAGATACTCTCAGTGCAGAAGTGTTTGGAGAGGAAGTGCAGTTCATCAGGCGTAGGTTGAAAGGGCAGCTGATGCAGCTTCTCCTGTGATGAACAGGATGACTGGAAATGAAACAAATATACATTCAACATGAAAAGAAAAAGAAAAATAGTTTTTCCTTAGTGGGGGGGAAAAAAAAAAACGCATTGTAGTGGACTGTCTTTGTGGTTGCTTTTAAATTTTTTCCCCTTTAGATCCTCTGTCTGTGTGTTATACATGCAACTGCTGTTGGGAGACTGTTAGCTTAGACTAGCATAATCACTATAACAAGTCAGAAAATGCTAAGATTGGTTAAGACTGCGCATAACCAACAAATATGAGTGTATGAGACCGAACTAACTGTTGTCAAGAAAGCAAGTAAGTATGTTTGATCAATGTAACTATCCTCAACAATCATGTGCACCATGGTCAACAACGCTGCTCTAATCAATCGCATAATGAAAAAGTAAACCTTTAAAACACTGAGCCATATACTGTGCAAATTATTCAGCACTAATTGCAATAATAAAATAAGATGTGGATTATAATATATTGAGGAAATCTGAGTCCAATCCTTGGCGTATACTGAAAGCCTTATTGTTTCTAATAGAGGTTGACACACGCTGCATCTGCTGAAACTGTGTGTTTGCCTTCCAAAGATCATCTGAATAGCAGGAAAAGCACTAGGTGACCAAACGCCACACAAAACAAAAACATAGCATTAGTGCGGGTCATTTTCAGTCCCCCCGGCACATTGTAATTCCTGTAAATGAGTGTTATTGTGTACACACGTATTGTACAGTAGTCAAAGCTCGGCTTCCTGTACAGGATAATGCTGACATATGGGAACAGTTTAACATTTATAATCTTATAAACGTAAGAAAAATTTGACACAGTTGTGCCATAAAGGCTCTCCTAATGCAGCTCAGACATGTTGTCACTGAACCATATGTAAAAACTTGAGTAAAGACTGAGAGAAAAACTTACTAAAACTGTTTTACTTTGTTCTTTCTTGTGATTTACCCTCATTACCATCATTTTTTATCATTAGGAATTGCAGGGGATTTGCCTCGTGTCTGCTTTACACAGGCAGCGAGAAATTAGGCAATGATGACACGGCTTTATGACCGTTTTAAGCATTTGAATCTTTTAAAATCTATTTAAACCAAGTCTTGCTCCAGGTTTAATTCTATGTTACAGATATCTGTGATTCTGTTTGTGAAATATTTAGACTGACATGATGAGTGGGCGACGCTTACAGAGACAGTGGAGCTCGGTGTGTTGGTTCCATATCCAGAGGAGGGAAGGGAGGCCAATGACCAGCGACGACCATCAGTCCTGCCACACAACACCAATGACAAACAGATGCATGCCATCAATGAAAACATATGGGTTCAAATACATCAGCAAGTATGACGAATTTCTCTTGGGACAAAGACAAGTTCTTTTTCAAACATGCTCATCTCCCCGAAGACACAAATTCTGGGTTTAAACATTTAAGATAACTTCTAAATCTCCAATGATCATAAGTTTGGAGATGAATGTTGAGCTTTCTCTTGTTAAAAATAATCCTATTAGTAACTTGACACTGTACAAAAAAAGCAGAAAATACAGAAACAGAGTTCATGAACGTAGAACTAAAACTATTGGCTAAAATGAAGTACAAGAAAGACTCAGAGTTAAAGGGGACATATTATACTCATTTCAGTTAGTGTGGCGCTCCACTAGAGTAGCTCTGCATGATTTACAGTTTTAAATAAATTATACTGCTTGTATAAAGCTTGGCCTGCAGCCCCTGTTTTGACCAATTTGAAAGTACACTTTCTTGTCACTGGCCAACACCTGGTGCTTGTGAGCAGCACCTCATCCTCTTGACAGCAAACATTAAAAAACTGATCCACATTAATTAGAACCATGTGTCATCTTCTCTCTCTTCTCCTAACAACCATTTAAGACCAAGTAGATGGGCCTGGTACCCGAGCCAGCTGAGATGGAAAACGTCTGCGAAGAAATACCAAAAGCTACACAGCAAGTAAAAAGTTACTCCACTGTTGCCAAATGACTGTAGCGTCCTCTTTGCAACACTGGCTATTTGTAAAAATATGGAAAAATAAAGACAACTCAAAAGAATGTTTTGGGTGAGAAAACACAGCTGGGAACAAAGTAGGAAAAAACAACGACCATTCGGTCTGACTTTTTGGCTCACTATGATTCTTTATTCTTTGTTTACTTTGCCAAACTTTAGCCTTATTTAATATGCATATCTAACACTTAGACTTAAAAGTAAAAGCATAATGTGTCCCCTTTACTGTGAGGCACACTAATGAAGGACATGTGAATGATAAAGTGTACTTCAGACAGATGTGGGGTAATGAATATTTCACAGAAAATCGAAGCCTAACACGAGTTTACCTGTCTGCTCTGTGGCAATGACTGTGGATACAGAAATACAGAATTATATGATATCGTGTTGACAAATGGTATAAAATAAATGTTCCTGATGCTGAATTTGCAAATATAAACAGACCTAAGCAGCTGAATATTTACACATGTGCTGGCTTAGAAAGATTTTTTTTAATGACTCAATGACTTCACATCTGTTTTTAAAGAATTTGCATCTGTCTCACGATGAGCTTTACTTACTGATTTGTTTACAACGGGAAAAAAAATAATTGGTCAGGTTACCTTCGTGCAAACGAGAAATGAGCAGAGGCACTAGGAGAGAAGTTTCTAGGACTGTCTTGTGGGCTTGTTCCTGCAAGGAGGAAAAAGAGAAAAGGGGACAGAGTACCTTTATAGAGGAAAATGAAATGCGAGCCAAAAAACATGAACAAGACAATACGGATGTTTGAAACAGAATTCCTTAAAAGATAAAAATGACTTGCAATACACAAAACTGTATGGAAAACTTCAAGAAATCCTCTTATTAGAAGTGTGTACAGAAAGTTAAGGCTGGCAGTCATCAGCATTGTTGCATCAGGTGCTGTTTGGAGTTTGGATGTTCTCCCTGTGCGTCTCTGGATTCCTGTTGGATACTCAAGCTTCCTCCCAGAGTCGAAAGACATACATATTGGGTTAACTGGTAATTCTAAATTTGTTACGTGTGTCAATGTGAAACCATCCGTCTCTCTGTGTAAACCCCATCATGGACCAGTAACCTGGCTAGGATATACCCCGCCTCTTACCCTATGACCGCTGGGATAGACTCTATCACCCCTCACAACAAGTTTAATAAGACTTCAATAAGTGGTTCAGAATGGGGGTGGATGACAGAAAGTTCAGCAAAAATAGATTAAGGCTGCAAACAACCATTGCTTTCCTGATATCTATTAATGTTTAGATTATTTTACTGATTATTCCAACACTCAAAATTCTGAGGACACATGTTATAGCCACAAAACAGTAAATTTTCATATTTAAGAAGCTAGGCCGTTGATTCTTTAAAAAGTTATTTTTTCTCCTACTGATGTGCCGAGCCAGTTTCCAAACTAAATATTTCATCTCTAAATCAACACATAAACAGATCTGTCAAATCTTGGAGAGTTCTCAAAAGAAACCAAGACCGAGATGACTCCACACTACGTTGGTAGAAAAGAGATTATGCGACTAAAAACATGTCTGCTCTGTCGAGCTGGAGGCTGTAAAAGCAGGTACAATTATCTGTGGTAATACTGGATAAAATGGGGCTACAGAGTTCATCACATCTGTCATGTATTTTATATATATATTTATTTATTTTTTTAAACAAAGCATATAATATCTATAAATGTTTACACTGTGAGCTGACATGAGAAATAAAACAACAGAAAACATTGCATCATCTATTAATAATGCATTGTTCTCTGAGCTTAACGAATTAAAACTAATTCAGTGAGTGAGTCGTACAAAATGCTTTGGGCAAAGTGAAATTTTTGTGAATTTAGAATTCCAACACTGTTATTTACTTTTAGAAAACATCTGAAAATAAAATATTAATCAGTGTATGCAATTGTATATATGGGCTAAATGTATTCCCTTTGTTTTCCCCTCCCATATTCTATAGCAGTCCTTCACTCCCTTATTAATTTTATTAAATGTAATTTAGTTAATGTTGCCTTTAGAAGAGAGCTTTGTATACAACTCAGACTGCATGCTTTAGAAAAAAAAAAGACAATTTAATTTAGAAATTATGTGCATTACTTACTTGTTTTTATCGTCTATATAATGTTAAGGAAAGGAGTTGTGTTTCTACCCCCATAATGTAGAAACAAACCCATGGTGTCGTATTAATCAGACATAATAACATCCTTCACAAAGAGAGGGACTAACTAGCTAATTAAGCACAATGCGACCACCTCCTGTGCTGACACACACAGGTCTTTTCCCTATCGAAGAACAATGATGGAGCCGCTGAATAACAGTAAGTCATGAATGTTACATATTTAACTGCTTTAATCACAGCTCCTTCCAAGATGATAGCCTCTTAAAGTACACCTGTCTTTTTTTTTTATATTCTGCAAAAGGAACAAAATATGGCCTGAGTTTCTTTTAGGAACAAATTCATGACCATAAACAAAAATTTGTTCTCCTACACTTCACCAAACAGAAAACCCTTAAAATTTCTGTAGAAACCCATCTTATTATTTAACATAACCACCATATATCAATGCACCAAGCTATCTGACAGCACTGAAAAAGTGTTTTTCTTACCTTTTGAACTAATACTACGTCTGAGCCAAAGTGTTAAGTAATCCCAAAGCTGGATACTTTCATTAGAAGGAACACAGGTGCTTTCTGAGTCTGCATCCATCTTTGGAGCCTGGGCTTTCTCGTAAGCTTGAAATACAGACCAAACACTGAGACTCTGTTTTTCCTGACCAATGGCAGGAAATAAAACGCCCTATGGTAAATGAGGGCTGCCCCCCCCCTCACAATCCTGTGCATTTCCTCTCTGCAGGCCACCACTTCCTCACACAAAACAATCACTGCATTTAATTTCCCACTGTGCTGTTAAACTGTTACCCGAACATGACAGGACAGACCTGACACAGACAACAAAGTGCACAACATAAAAATCAATATTTTTCAGTGTTTTATTTTATTTTTTAAAGTAAAGTTCTTCATCTTGTGTTAGAGTCAGTCAGCAGTACCCAGTGCTGATTAACCAGATTTTTCTGTATGAGGGTACCAGAAAGTGCATCCTGTGGATACAGATTATCTGCTGGTGCAAAGACTGCACTGTGAACTTTCCTGTGTTGTTCTTCAACCTTTTTTTTGTGCATTACACAATAGACTGCATTCCTGTTGGAAAACATATTGTATTAATGGCTCCTCCTCTATGCACTCAGTGCATATGTTTCCAACAATGGGGCCCTTCCACAGCATTCACACATTAGGAGATGTGCTGGACATGCATTTACCTGTGAGAGATGAGAGAGGGGAATGGGGTCGTGGTAAACCTGAAGACTGGCCACTTCCTATCAGGCTTTTTCTGTTGCTCGTTCTGCAGCTGTGAAACCACAGAGCCATATTAGTCAGGAAAAATCATGGCTGGAAAACAGACAAGACACATGAAGCAGAAAATAGAGGTATAACATAAAAAAAGGGTTATGAGTTATTTAAAAGATAACAGCGCATGCTTCAGAGCCTTAGGCAGGTAGTTTTGAAATGTAATCAGCAAAATCCTGACCTCACCACTGACACGAGCCTCTCGCTTTTTTTTTTTTTTTTTTTAGTTTGTACTTCAAGATGCAACCTTTTTTTTTTCCTTGTGGTATTAGCTCGACTAATACATGGACTTCAGCATGAATATTGTGCTAAGATTGTTCAATCAATATGAGATGCTACCTGATACTACACAAAGAGCCTTTCATCACACCATCTTGGACACTGACATGAGAAGAAAGCTTTATGAAACAGTGGTGAACTGTTTATTTAATGAGAGGTCAGTGTGTTGATTTTGAACTTCCAGTTTGATTTGCCAACAAGGGACTGAGAGTGAGTAAATACCTAAGGTAACTACTTATAATTAACTCTAATTGTTCGGAATTTAGCCGAGGAGAGCCGAGACACACAGAGATGATGTAGGCTGCATGTTAGCTGCACTACACTGACTCTGAAACAAACTTACTGCAGACATACACACTTGCAGAATCCAGCAACTCACAGCATGAATCTGGGAGGTTTTGATTTGTTAAGTATAAATATAAAGAGTAGAACAGCTAGCTCAGACAGGTCAGCATTTACATGTAAAAATAGAGAATAAAAATTCTTTCTTGCAATATTGAACGTATGTGCCTTGAGTTTTTGTTTGTAAGCATCTGGCCAACATTTCTGTATGGGTGGAGTTGTATTGCCACCTGTTGCTTTGGAATGCTCTTGGCAGCACTCATTTTTTTGTTTGTTTGTTTTAAAAATAATACCCATGTACCTAAATAATTTCATAGTTACGTATTCAGTTCTCACAAGATATCTGTCTTTTCTTTGCGTCTTCATCTTCTCAAATCATATTTATCCCAGCAGTGTCTCTTTTGTCCCATGGCATTTATTATCACTGATACTATCATTTTTGTTCTGGAAAACATTTTCTCTTCTTAGTGCGAAACATGAAGAAATTGATCCAGGTCTAAAGAGATATGTAGATGGTATATAAATACACATATAATATATAAATATATAATATAATATTATAATATACGATATTTATAATATATAAATGTCACCTATATTTTTGAAAAAAAGATTCTTAAAACTGGTTTGAAAGTGTACCTGCAGACACCAAAGGTCTGACTTTACTATCAATCTACACATCCATTCTGCTTATTAAAAAATAAATGTATTCATAATGTAGATCAATTACAAAGCCAAAGCATGCCCTCAACATAATATACTCCCACAGGGAGGCTACAGTCCTCGAGCCAACAGCCATTAAAATAAGAGACACCATCAACAACAAAATCATCTTTCAGTCACCAAAAAGCAGGTTCTTTGCACAGCCTTCATAATATTTTCATATTTGTTGGTCAATTTAATACAGGACTATGACTCATGAGGAGCCACTGCGACCAATACCATGTGACTCATAAAGGAAGGGCAGTTTTTAACCTTGAGGGAAAAAATGAAATATTTCAGTATAAAAGTACCTTCACTGTTCAATGAAGTTCGTGTTGGGTTTATAATTTCAAATTAGAGGCTGTCAGTGGAAACACATAATGCCTGAAGAACATGAATTCACTTCAAGGTCAGACACTCAATGACACCCTGTTACATAACCTCCTCAGAGATGTGAACCATTTCCAACAGAATTTTCAAATGTTATTTCATATTTTCCTACAAACGCCACAAACACATTTCTCCTCCATTTTTTTCTTTACTGAAGGAGAGAAAATGTTTTGAGGGAGAAATAACACAACTACATGAAAACATTGTGATGTACTTTACTGCAGTAACAGAGAAAACAGCCATACATGTTGGAGCTACAGAGAATAGTCAGACTGTCATCCTGTGTGTTGCAGTGAACGCACAGATTGATCAAATTGCAATGGCGTGGTGCAGCGTGAGCAGGCGTCCCTCATGATTATGTTAACACCGCTGCAGACCCACTCAAAGAGGTGCCACTGCAGAGCTCTCAAGGTCACGCCGGCAACAGTAAAGAGAAACAGGAAACTTTTATCACAGTTGATGTGCTGCAATAAGCTCTCAATGCTCTGTCCTATCAAAAGACAAGATTTCACAAACACTGCTAAGGATGATAGAAACAGCCATATTTATACCTTGTAACAAAGTGTATGCTGGGATTAGAAATGCTGTTCAACAGCAACATAGTCCTGTACTGGAATGTGTGTTTTTGATTTTGTTTTTTTTTAAACTGAGTGATTTTTGCAGCCCAAAAAGTGACAATTACAAAATCCCACTACAACTTGAGAGCAACACTGTAATTGTTAAATTATAGTACTGGGAGCTAGATTTACCAACACTAAACTGTCATTTAGTCTTCACTATCAGGCTCTCACAGCTGCTTGGTTACCATTATACCATTACCGTTACCGTGTACTTTAAAGTTTCTACAAAAATCTGCATAAATAACTTATTAATGTATCAAAGCACCGTAGATAGACATCTATTAAACCAATCCACATGGTTATGGGAATGCTTCTGTATTCAACATTTAACAGCCACTGAAGATGCACACAGACTGCAGGTGATTAACTGCAGTCCAAATGTTGGTTACTGCTATCTAAACATTGCTGTCAGTCAAACAAACACTGGAAAGTACGCCACACATCCACAGAAATTGTAATCTAACTGTACAACTACTATAAACACAACACATCACCACTAAAATAATTCCAGCATTTACAGTCCCATTAATCTTCTTTGTGCTCACTTTGCAGATGCCTCCTGAGGTTGCTACAATATCTTCCACCTAATTTTACATTTCTTTAAAGAGGCTTGGTGCTAAATGAAGTAGTTGGACTTGATGGGACATGATTTTCCCAGATGAACTTTGGGCAGACTTAACAACTGAAAGAAAAAGTACTGAAAGAATGCACAGGAGCCTTCTTTCTTTAAAGAAATAAACATTGCAGCATTCTAACTGATATACTTAAAAATAGCTCATTTTTATGTGTCTTCTGCAATGCTCAGGTCCTGCTAGGTGGTTACCAAACAACATCTGAATACGTCAGGCATAAGCCAAAGTTTATGGGCACAAATTAGATGCCATGTTAAAATAATATGTTGCTTTTATCAAGGTGCATAAAAGGAACAAAGGTCATTGTGGGTAGGTGGCTGGAAAGAAACATGATGACATCATAGTATCAGATGTAGATAAGAACCTTCAGTTGTACCTGTGGGTGTATCGCAGTAAGATTAGTGCACAAAACTTCAGTCTTTTTAAAGCCATCTGTTATAATTACAATCTAAGTCAATAATATTCATTTATTTCAATTTAAAAGTGTGGCAGTTTTGGCTACAGTATTTCTATCGTAATAATGCTGGTGTAGCAACATTAACCAACATTTTGCTACATTGTAGCACCAATTGAATTGCCAATTGAATAAACCAGACCTGGCTAGATATCATCATTACAATGTTAACATATTTTCTGTCTTTTCAAGTGCAATAAAACAGTCAGCTACATCGTTACATTATTAGGCCAGCTCCCTCACGTGTTTGGATACAATTTTACATTTTAGTGACACCACAAGTACAACATAGAAAGCCCACAAGTAGCCGTTTTTACCTGAATATAACACCCATCATAGTTTTGATATCTATTCATATGTTGTGCTGGTATGGAATGATGTGTCATAAAAGTGTTTTTTGTTTTGTTTTGTTTCCTCTTTTGGTCTTCCTTGAGCTAAGTGGCTCCTATCCTGTTGTTTACAATACTTTCAGCACTGTTAGCACATTTAGCAGACTAGCATCAAAGCTGAGATCACAGATGAAGGGGCAGGCAGCAACCTCACAGGAAGTTGTTCAAAATAGTGCTGCAAATGTTCTCTCCCCCCCCACTTTTGGATATACAATAAAGCACCGATGTATACGTAATTTATTTCAACTTCAATATTAAGTGCCTCGTAAAACACAGATTTTTCAAATGTGATAGTTTTCTATCACAGTGGAAAACGCGTTCAATTAAAGCGACCCCTCTATGAAATCGTGGAAATTCTTTTAATCTCATATGGAGGAGAATATGAACCAAAGTCAGATGCAATGTATGCACAATTTTGAATGCCCTTTGGCATTCACCTGTTAAAGCCAGGAAACCCCTGCTCTAACAAAACACAGGAAACCAAGCAGTGTAGCATCATAAGCTGCTTGTAGCTCCTTGTAGTTATGCTGCTACCCCACTGGCACTCAAAAATCCAAGTTTATCTCCCTACATCAGAAGGGAAATCCGATTTCGACTAAAATCCCAGTCATCCTTGTTTACTCTGGTTTCTAGAGCGAATCATGACTGTGGACATGTTCCATTAATCATTTATCATGATGGGGACTGAGTGAATAATATCTGGTACACAGGTTCTCGTAGAGGATCAAATTTAATGACATCTATTTATACCCTCTACGAGCATTCAGCCAAGTGAATGCCACACTGCTGCCCAATCAAGCTTCTTGTTGTCTCACCTTCACACTGCCCACCCCAGTGTTTGTACCTTCATGACTCCTATTACAGAGCTGACTGCCACTCATTGAGAGATTTAAACAACTGCTCCTGGATTACTTCACAAAAGACCTCCACGGTTTCCGACGGTATGCAGTTCATCTTCATAACATCTGATGTTAAGCTAAGCTTTGGTAGAGGCCCCTCTGTGGCCACAGTGAGGGGGGAGAAATCATGTTGGTATAGTGAAGCTTTAAAGGGGGGGATAAAGAAGCCCTGGGCAAAGATGATAGTGAGAAAGTAGGCCAGTATTTATGCTGTACTGCAGACGTGTGAGATTCCTGGAATGGATCCATAAGTATTTGAAAAGTCTCAGTATTATGCAAACCTGTCCGGATCAGCAAACCATTGTTGGATTACGCACAAGCACTACTACAAATTTCTCTTTTAAACCACTAAAAATACTTTCTAAGGCTGCTCATAAAATGAATTCACAGCAGAGCTCATTTTATTTTTACCTTACTTTTAAGACTCATTTTACAGTAACCTACATTACTTAAACACACAGTAGTTTCAATCTGTCAGAAGCAATTTCTTAGAATTCAGCTTGGTTACTTATTCGGGACACAGGAAGAGGCAAAAATAGATAAAGCGCTTTGATTTGCTTTGATTTCAGATAAATCTGAAATGTCTGATCCTGACCCATGTCAACAAAAAGCCATGTTTAATCTTTTTTACTTCCGTGAGTTTTGGTCCCCTGTCACAGCTGTCAGGTGAGCTGACAAAGCGCAATGACACACAAATTGCAACTCTCTGCTGACAAACCCAAATTCAAAGTCAGACATACGACACACACCACTCTATTAATAGTATTTAAATACTTGCTGCTTGAGTAAAAAGCCTAGCTGCTCATTTTTGAAGGCAGCTGTTTCCTTTAAACTACTCCCAGTTGTATCTGCAGCTTTTTTTAAAATATGTATTTTCACATTTGGTTTATGACATATTTTACTTTGTACCTAATGTCAATTTGGCATAAATTAAATATTACAGAAAACAGCTTACTTTACAGTATTCTCCTTTCCTTTTCTCCTCATTCTCCTTATTCTATAAGTAATAAAAAAAATATATATATAAATCGAAATCCATTCCAGCTCATCTCAGCTGATTCACTGGTATATAAAGATCTTAATATCTATATTAAATTAATTATTTAATAATATTTGTGAATAAATAGGTAACTTGTCACGAACAGTGGGGGGAAAAAAGAAAAAAAAAAGAAAAGACAAACACATTTATGAACTAATGCAAGATGTCCAAAAAACTGCCAGTCTCTCATGTTAAGCTATTCTGCACTGCAAAATAGGTCAGAACATGGATTAAAAATAAATTTCAGTATATGAGCTTCACCAGTACTGTAGCCATGTCATACTGTATATGAGGGGGGAAAAAAGGGATCAAGTGGCTTAGCTATAAACCAGTGTCTACACACACCAAATCCCATAAACCAGCAAAACATTTTTAATTCAGTCAGTCTTTAAAATGTCAACTAATAAATGACATCAAAGCATGTCTTCTGGAGCTGGACTTCATAAAATTTGTCAAAATAAAATACATTTTATTGGCAATGGACACATACTGAAACAAGATCAGCAACAAACAATTAAACAAAAATCCCCATTGTCACATTCTCACTGTAAATTAATAGGAATGATCCATGTGGGAAACCTGAGACTGCCTCAACAACACATTCAACTGCACAAAGCAAATAACGCACAACAGGCAAGACGGGAACACCCAGCTTCTTATTCATGTTGGCCTCATACAACAGGTCAGGTGACCTACTGTAAACACGGGGAAAACATCCCTGCTGCCACTCAATGCTCCAGAAACTGTGCACGTAAATCCGTTTGGTAGAAAATAAAACTTTTTGCTGGGTAAAGACACATTTCTGAGCCTGACCACATTATCTGAAGGACCTGACTAAAAAGCAACACAGCACAAAAGAAAGTAGCAAGTTTCTTCAATCTGTTTTAGATGTTACCTTTGGGACCGACGTAAGCGAGCTCCGCTGAAGAAATGTGGCATGTTAAAGTTGGACAGAACTGTCCACAAACTAGAATCTGACATTGCGTCCAAATCATGCCAAAGAGGGAGATGTAAAGGAGGCTTCTGAAGACTTGATGAGCAGAACCGATGGCTATCAGAGTTTAAGAGGTGGTGACCTCTGGAGCAGTCTTGACAAGTACTCTCCTTAGGTCCAAACTTCCTCTGCACAGGCACATCTGCAGGCAGCTGCGGCATAAACACACTAGCAGGGAGGACACGTTGTCCTCCTCTGTCCTCAAACAAAAAGTAATCCAGGGAGGGATCCTGAACGGCACACAGTGTGTGATCCAGGTCAGGTGCCGACAGCCTCGACTGTTGCAGAGATATGACATCTAATACCAGCTGACTTTGTGTTTTCCCGTCTCACTGCGACTGCGTTCCGTATCCCAAACACTCACCGTGCTCCCTGCGCTCAACATGCTTCATATCATGTAACAGGCATCTACCACTTCACATCTGTGAAGGGGGGTTGTGAGACAGAGGGGTAATGCATCATCAGCAGATGCTGCTGGGCATTCGCTACGTTCACAAACTGGCACCCCTCCAAAAGCCTGGTGGGTCAGTATTAAGCAGGACGTATTTGAAATTGAAACACTGTGCTTCTCAATGGATTCTTCTGCTATTGCATAAATTCTTCGCTCCATAGACAGTCTTACCTCATTCATTTATTGGAGCTTCACCTTAACTACATCACCTTTGATCCATGACTCATTTTTTTTACTCTGTAAAAAGATAAGTAGCTAAACGCAATGCATACTGGGAAATCATCAAACTTTACAATGTTCAAATTTATTTAAACAAATATGAATAAAAAATAATGGCAAGCTTTACAAGTCTGACATTTAAGGTGAGTAAAAAAAATAAAAATAAAAAAAATCTCAGAGATAAACTTGGGAATTCACATGCAAACAATTCGCTCTGTCAGTTCAGTGATGAATGTAACTTCTGAGTGCTGCGCGTATGTGTGAGAGTTCAGGTCAGCTGATCACAGCAGCCTGCAACGTGCAAAGCATGCAGGCAAATTCTCTGAAGTAGCTGTCAGGTCTCCAAACAAAACAATATCTCAAACAAGAGGAACCATTAAAAGCTTCTCCCAAAGTAGTTTTATTCAGTGATAATTCTACACAGGGAAGAGCAGAGTTCAGCCCTGAAAACACACTTTACAGCTCCAGAGCAACGATAAGAGTCCCGCATCACATGCACAGTTTACAGTCAGTATACTGAAAATGGCACTTTCACAATCCAACATAAAAACATTTGTGTCATCTCATCTGAGTTTCAAGTTGTAAAAAGATAGAAACAGCTGTGAACCTCATGTGAGCACATGCACACAAAGACTAATGTATCCAAGAAGATTGATTAACAGTAACTTGCGTTTTAATAAAGAGGACATGTCTGTTTTTGCTGATACAACAGTGTTGACACGTGAATAAATGTCTCAAAAATATTGCACGTTTAATAAGAGCATAAGTTATTTAATTATTTATATATTTATTTATATATTTGTTTAGTTATTTATTTCAGTTATGTAAAGCATTATTACATCTAGATTTCTAACTATAAAAATCTTGCTACAGCCAATGAGACTAAGATAGTATATCATTGTTCAACCAGGACAACAAAGCAGTTCAAAGACAGGCTGCAATCCTCACTCAGGAAGTTCCAGGTCAGACCTGAAGACCATCAGGAAGCAATGAGCAATGAGTCTAATAACTTGCCAAGTATGCTGTCTGGAAGGGATTCAAAAGCTAAGGAAGAGAGATGGAAGGCAAAACCAACAAAAACTGGCACCTAACCACTGCTACTTTACATGCACAATCTTTGGTGACTGTGTCATCATCAGAAGTCATTTTTGTCCGTGTAAAACCTGAGTTTGTGTGTGTATTCTGTCAGAGTGGCTCAGTCCTTCTCCCTACAGGCCAGCGTGACAGCCTTCACTCTAATTATGGCCCTGCTCCGTTTCTGTGTTCCACATTAGAAATGGCAGTTCAGATGGTTCAAAGTCAAACTTGCATAGAGCAGCATGAATAGGGAGGTCACTGCTTGTGCTGACATCACAAATAGAAAAATCAGGGTTGCTGTGCCTCTTTTTCTTTTTCTTTTTTTTTTTAAAAGAAAGAAAACTATTAAAGCGAACCTATTGTACTCATTTCTAGGTCCATATATTTATAATTACTATTTCACTCTTTCTAGAATAGCACTGAATTATTCAGTTGAAAACTGATATGGAAACCATCTTTGTTTATGTTAAAGCGGGTCTTGGGTAAGCCCGTCAGTTCATCCAATGGCTAAAACGAGTCATTTTAGAATTCTTTTGATTGGTTGTCCTTTGCAAACGCAACGTTTGAACAGCATGTAAGAGAAGCGTTCACTGTAAGATCACTGTACTTGGCATGTCACCATCTCTTAGAACATTCAAAGTCAAGACTAAGAATAAGCCAGTCTGAAACTGAGGACTTAGAGCAGTCAGAACATTTTGACTCATATGAATTGCCTGTATGCTGACATCTGTTAATCTAATGGTGACCATATTAGCAGTAGTAGTGGTAAATTACTCCATAGGGTAACTTTAAACCAAAAAGAAAAACTTTTTCAGAAAATGTTATTAAGTGCAGGTGCATGTGGGTTAACAGTTCAACCAGAAATATCTCTGATTTTACTAAATTAGACCATATAGTCTAAATCTTCATATCTCTTAAAGAGCAAATACTCAGCATTTTTTAGACCATGGTGTCAATATCTTTTAAGGCTGCATTCACCATCTTTAGCACTGCGTGAAAAGCCCCAGTGCCCTCAAGGATTTGAGGCTAGTGTTGACGCAGCAGTGTTGCTGACTCAGAGCTCTGGCAAACAACTCTATGTTGTCAGGCAAAGAAGTTGAACATGGCTCAACTAATACTGAAACTAATATTCAAAGACAGATTTTGCAACTCTTGCCAGATAATATCGCATTTAGACACTGCTGTGCAGCCTTTAAATTTAAACATCTCTAACCTCTTATTAAATGTAAGTAAATGAAAGCTTTAATTTCTCAATAGTGCCTTAAATCACATTTTAATCAGCACTAAGGCCGGTCACCACTGTCCATCTAAATATGAAATGGCAAAAAGATTAAACAAACAAACCAAAAAACAGTTGATATATATTTAAAGATGCAAGCACTGAACAAAATCTGTCAAAAATAATGAAGTCAAAATAACTATAACAAGCAAGTGACCTTAAAATCTTTTTGTCATACATACATTATGATGGTACAATGTGTTGCTATGTAATGGTCCTGTAAGATCACCACAAGCGTTCTGATTTGGCTTCTTAACTGTGACCATGTCCACTGGCACATGAATAAAATCTGAAAATGTCAATAAATATATATAAAAATAAAACCTTTCTACATTCTTGTATGGAGCTGACTCACTTAAATGCCTGCTCCACTTGACTCTCTATGAAAGCTGAGCAGGAACAAGAGGAGACCAGAGGTGAAATGGGTGGGTGTTTTCATGCTATTCATTGATACAGAAAATTCTCAGAATTGAGCGTTTTGAATGAGCTGGAGAAAAATCCATTCCAAGTTTCATTCCACCCATTTTTCTTGGCACATGTGCTTTAGATTCAGGCTGAATAAACCTGACAGAAGACTGTGACACTCTTCATATCAGTAAAACATATATGTTTAATGAACAGACTCTAAGACTGTAGACTCGAAGTGAGCCTGTGGTGAAAGAATATGCTGCAGAATGTTTGTCAAAACTTAATATAAGAGGCAAAAAACCTACTTTCACTAAAACCTAAGGCACTAAATTTCACAGACTGTAGGGAATCACTGACAGGACAAAAAGGACACAAAAATCTCATCTAGTGCTTTCATGCCATGTGTGCAGACTGCCTGATCAGCTCACCAGTAATTATACAAACATTACCTCACCAGCAAGATGGCTTCAACCTGAGTCTCTCATTTCAAAGTGAAGCACACATAGCTGGCCCATGAACAATTGCAGTTTTAAAGCATCTGCCTAGGTATAATGTGAAGAACGGAGAGAGGACAGAGTGACACGCATCATTTAAAATCTAATAATAAACTATTTGAAATCTAACCGATAAGCGCTGATGTTGAACCATTACCAGCTTTACTGTTTTGAATACTCTTCAATCCTAAATGAAACAAGCCTGGGATTCACACAGATTGAGACCATAATTAACTTTGATGTATTGCAAATGCCACAAATCCTACTTAGCACATGAAAGAGAAGCCTAAACCTCAGAACAGAGAGGGATAAGATGGGGGAAGGGGTGACATTATCAACATTATATAAGTATCATGTCCTCCTCTTCAATGTCATTTCAATGGCAGATGATTTTGTTGTTGCGCTTTAGCCATATGACACATGGAAACAAGGTAACATGCACCAACAGGCCCTTCAAAACAAAACATCTATGGTTGAAGAACTCTTGCTTACCTCCAGAAATGAAAAGCGTGCAGTGGGCTGCACGGACTGCAAGGGCTAGTGGGAGTAGGGCTCAAGCTTCTGGGAGTGAGGCTGTAAGTTAAATGGACTCTAGTGAATAGTTGTCTTTTATCACTCTCTCTCACACTCACGCACACAAAGACAAAACCCCCACAACTCAGACACATGCCCAGATGAAAACAGCAGCATCATGAAGAGTAAATGATCCCTGTCAGATGAACTTAAGTTGTGTTTGAACAGCAGGTCTCCGAGGCATTTGTATAGTTCGCCAGTTCTTGTTTGACATTGGGGATGTCTGACCTTGTAGACTATTCAGACTAAAACAAAACATGTCAATCAAGTGCGTTCACTAAAATGCTCATAAAAGCAGTTAAAGATTAACTGGTCTTAACTGATTTTACAGACGGTGAATCTCCTGTTGGTCGGACCATGCAGAATGACTTTCACTTTCTCTACTGTAGTCTATCTGATCTCGTGTATCGAGTCATTTTTCAACACAACTGTCTGCACTGCAGGATACTTGGTCCGGTAAAGGTGAGAATGTTTTACGACAGACTCTTCTGATGACCGTTCCAACCAGAACAATGTATATGGTTTTTACAGTGACATTTCCCTATTAAGCTTAAAACCACCAATAATTTCATCATAACCATTAAGACTTCATTTATGTTGCCCAAGAACCATGACATGTGAACTGTAGATACTTTGAATCCGTAACACAGTATTAATTATCCAAGTTAGTTATGTATGTGCCTTTTCCACAATATAGTCTGAAATTATTATTTATTTGTATATTTTTCAAAACAATATAATTGTCCAAAACAATAATAAACATTTACAACTGGACAATCCCTTCGCTCTTATTTTGAAAGTTCATCACTGCTAACCACATTGCATCTGATGTACTCGTGTTGGTATTGTTCCTGCATTATCATAATAATGTTGGTACCGGGATCCAAACTGCAACTGACCAATCATGTTGTAATAGCTTTGCAATGTAGGGAAAAAGGAAAACACGTCTACATTACTTATTTTGGCTTTCTAGTGATTTTTCTATTTATTTATTTTTAAATAGCACTAGTAAAAAATCTTGGCTAATGCTAATGGAACTGCTGGGACAATGTCATTGGTCATCTGCAATACTGATTCTGGACCACCATTATTATGATGTTATAGAAACACCACCAACACAGGGATATCAGATTGTGCACTAACCACCCAGCTGCAGTCAAGCAAAATTAAGGACCTGAGTCTGTCCTCCCACAGTCTCGATGTACTCAAACTCAACTGTCCTGGATTACAGCTTGCAACAGTAGACCTTGTTTTGGTCTGAAGATCTGCTGCTGGCTCTAACAAGCACCTGCACCAAGTGGAGAATTTTGTTGGGATTAACTGCCAATGTGAAAAATTTGGTATATCACTAACCTTATTCAGAACCACAATTTGGTGTGCCCTGACATCACAAGAGTATCACAGCAAATATAATCCGTGGGCAACGTTTGCTTGAAGATTTTTAAAATATGAGATAACATATTATACAATCATTATCTTCAAAATTCCATTCCAAACATTTTAGAAAAGTCTAGTTCGATGGATGACTAACACCGTAAAATCCATGTTCAAATGCAGATTTTAAATCCTCATATGGAGGGAACCATAACAAATGCCTTGATGACCTAAATAAAAAGTGTATGACATCAAACCAATGACAGGAGCTGCGATAAAAGCGGAAACTGACATGTAAACCACACAGCCTTCAACACTTCACTGCTTTTCACCTTATGGAACACATCTAACAAACATCGTCTCAACACTCTTGATAGGTGTTGCTCTGTGTATGCTTCTACGTATGCACTGTTTGCTTGTGTCACACCAGCAAATAAAACATATTGTGCAGTTGCGGCACTCCTTTTGCGTGGCACGTTACAGCATCTGTCTGTCCATCACATGCCCGTGCATGATAACATAAATCTGTGAACACGTACATAAACACAGACACGCGAGCACAAGTAAGCTGCTGTTACCTAGCTGTTAAAGATCTGGCTTTAGACTTCCTGCTGCAGATGCTGCTGCTGCTGCTAATGCTAACACAGCAAACAGCATAAAGCAACAGTAAAAGACAGCAACAAATAAGACACAGAGATGGATCAAGCTACACACTTCAGAGGAGCTGTCTCCTGTGTAGGATAACGGAGGAAAATACTCAC